>JAQFXM010000020.1:0-101964 GCA_034693345.1 Entomobrya multifasciata | reverse complement strand
GTGTGTTGTAATGTTAAAACGACGTGACATGTGAGAGTGGGTGGTGGTGACGAAAAAATGACGTATTTATGGACGATTCCGTTTACTCGGTTATGGATGAAAATATAAAGTCCCTAATCGGGACTTAATAAAGCAAAGTAAACGACTCAGCGAAGGCTCATTAACGTATAAATAGATAGGTTGGTAGAGGAGTAGTTATTGTAGTAATTGGAGTCCCAGCGTTTTTCCCCAAATAAAAAAGATACATATACGCATAACCTTTAGTGAAATTGAGTGTGTTTTGTTGATGCGGATACTTAGTCAGTTATGAAGATTATGTGATTTGAATTCAATGTGCAAAGTATAGCCAATATACATTGTAACTAGGAATGGAATAACTTATTTGGAAAATATCTAGAAAAAACGATATATTGTACTGAATTTGATTGAAATTAAAGCAGAGTTGTTATATTTGCAAATATGAAATTGGAATTCAGATTATTTTGTTCACACGTGACATACAACACGACAATATATGTAAATTGATGCTAGCATTTTGTGTGTTCTTGGTCTTTTTATCAAAATTCTCGGAAAAACGAATGACATTCCAACAAAAATAAACTATGTGGAAATCTCGTTAAATTTCTTTGAAGTTTGTGTGTCTGTGTGTTCAAAATTACGCAATAGGATTACATGGGCAGGTTGTAATAGCGAATACAGAAAAGATTACCCAACAACATCAACAACAAAGTAAATAAATGAATATAAAATATTTCTAGCATATAATAACCATCATAACAAGTGCATATTATAGCTTTTTTATAAGTAGGAATCATTGACACAAGATGCATGAAGAAATGTTGATAATCATCACGATTACGAGATGTTGATAATAATATTTATATGTATTGTATGGTCGTTGATTCTAGTAGTTTATGGAATTCAGTTTAGTGTATATGAGTGAAGTGCCTATGAACTCCATGAATAGCTACATATTTAGATTGCTGGGTATATATGTATGTACCAAAGAGATATGAATGAACTAGAAACCTGGTTACATTTTGATTACAAAACTGACGAAAAATTGTAATACGCAGCAGCAAAAAGAAGTGAAACTACAACCTAATTTGTTCATGCAATTTTATTTCACTCAGATCAGATCATTATGGAACTTCTGTTTTTACAAATCACTTTCATTCTCACAATTGGAGAATTGGCCCTTATGAACCACACATATGTACTTCTGTACATTATGGTTTATGACAACTCCCCCAAACATCCCTATATTCCCAAAGATTTAATGGCGAATTTAAGGAAACGGAGGAAGTACGCGTTTAAACAAATTTAAAAGTATAAATACATGCAGAATATATTTATGCATGGATATTTGGTTAGTAAGTGTTTGCAAAAATGTTCTGGTCTGGGTTTTATTGCCTTTTTTATACTGTTGTCACTTCTCATGACCTGTTGTTATAATTATTCCTCCTGCAAAAAAAATATATAAAATTTTCTCCATGGACTTCATGCACGACGGCACACAATGACATTTTAAGAGAGAGCCTTGGATGAGTAATAAAAAACAAGTGGAAGAAGAGCACGCACTGAATAAACACCAGAAAGAGGAGGAAAGCATTAAAAACCGACCACACCATTGCCACTTGAAAGTGTGACCTTAAATGTAAAAAAAACTGTCATAAATAATCTGACGTGTATGTTACATGTAACTTCAAATTGTTGTCACAAACTTTT
Source organism: Entomobrya multifasciata (assembly GCA_034693345.1). Lineage (NCBI taxonomy): Eukaryota > Metazoa > Arthropoda > Collembola > Entomobryomorpha > Entomobryidae > Entomobrya > Entomobrya multifasciata. The sequence goes on along the minus strand of JAQFXM010000020.1, from coordinate 100,236 downwards.
TTTCCTTGTTTGCAATAAATTTTCTCAACAAGCAAAAATTGTTAATACAATAGTTGTGTTTGTTTTCTTGAATTTGTTTTTGCAATATTTTACATTTTTACGCAGCGTTACTATGAATTTGATTGTCGTTTTTATCCTGGCATCATGCATGGCATAACGAAATTGCGCACATTCATACACCACACAAAAGCAACAGGAAGAGCAATAAAAATTTGTGTATATGCATATAATCTTACTGGCTCTACTTTCCACCTTGATTTGCTTGTCATGATGTGTTTTTAAAATAAACTGAATTGCAATGAGAAACACACATATTTAATGAGCCATTAAATCAAGTAAATCAGGTAGGCAGGCATCATGCACGCTTGCAGGAGGCAGGTGTTTTTAGAAGGACATTAAAAAAAGTTAAATCCATTCATTTAAATGCTTAGACCAAAAAAATATACCGTCTCTTATTGTTATTCTATTGAACTAATATTATATGAATTTCAAGACTGAAATAACTTTACTGGATAGTTCTGGTGGTCATGTCAAGTCATATTTGAAATCCAAACTAAAACCATTTTTTATAAAGATGAAATGATCTGTACTCAAAAAGTCAGTCAATGAACGCCAATACAGGTACATCTATCAAGTTATTTTTATTGTAACAGGTTCAGTAGCTGGGGTCGATGATGTCAAGTAGTCAAGTAGAGAGTTTGGTTTTGTTCGTTGATTTTTTCAAATTTTATTTTGAGAAGGGAGCAAGTAAAGTAGCAAGTGTGTGTGTACTGGAATAAATATGCAGGTAATCATGACGGTGATGATGATGATGATGATAGGATTGGTTATACACCTGTCCACATAGCAATAATAATAACAAGCGATATTACTTCTACATACTTGTATTGTATCACGATAATATTTTTTTAAAGAGGGATGGATGCTGGTAATCATTATGAAAAATTATTCCTCTGGTCTGTTTGGTCTCTCTGCTGTCCACTTTCATTTTATTCAGATTCTCATCTCGGCATATAGATACTTGGATCTCCATCAAAAGAACAGAGAATCCGATCCGACCACTTGTGTAAATAGCCAGACAACCAACCACACTTAAAATATTCTTTTCATCAACACATGAATGGTGGTTTGGTGATAAGGATACCACTACCATCATCACCGACACTATACTTTTTTGTGGTGTTGGCAGTGGCGACTGAATTAATTCGTGGACATGTGTATCCATCCAAACCATCACCACCACCCACACAAATAAAAGTAACACTCACTTTTTTGCCTGCTGGTCATGATGATGAAAATAGAAAGTGAATTGAAAATTAATATTAATCATATTCCATTTAGTATTGTTATTATTATAGATTTCCAATCCATACAGTAAAATAGTTGTACAGTTTGATATGCATGGAGATTGGAGAGAAGATTTTTTGTGAATGTCCGTGCTCTCCATACAAATTTTCATTTCGTATGCATTCTACCATCGTCATTATCATGCTCATATTGGATTTGCATATAATGCGACCATCATCATCAGTATCACCACTGTCGATGCTGTAATCATTGTTAAATTAAAGTAATACTTTTTTTTTACAAAATAGGATATTATAATGAGAGAGATCAGTAATGAGACCATGACGAATAAACAAACGGAAATACACCAACTTTTCGATCGCATGTCAATATAAAAGTAAAGAAAATGTCTGCACATATTTTCGTTGGAATTTTTTTTAAAGTTCAATGAAATTGGACATTGAGTTATGACGACGAAAATTTATAAGAACAAAAAATAAGTCAGAATTGATTTATACTGCCCAACATTTTTGCAAACTTCAAAACTTTCCCATGAATACCATTCATTTTGCTATTCAACTTATGTCCAAAAGCTAATTCTTTAAAAAATCTGTAAGCAACAGAGTCAGAGTTAACACAAGAAAGAATCGAAATGAGCTGAACAAAAAAGTTTTTTATAGGAAAGCGGAAGTGAGTAAGCTAGAACTTGTCTCTTTGATCATCATCCATTCATTTTCATCTTAATCGTCATCATCATCGAAAAAAATAAATTCTTCATGCATGCCCCTCTGTACGACTCTTCTTTTGATTTGCTTACAAAAAATTATCTTTAAAGAGATGCACATAAAGTCCCGCTCATTTTTACACTACCACCACAACCACCTTACCACGAACAAGAGGTTGAACGTCACCACTACCATTAAAGCTCAATAGCCTTTTGCATACTAGCCCCTCACTACTTACTTGGCTAGCCAATTAAAGGTAGAATCGTTTCGCATTTTTTTGCCCTTCTTTACATGAATAAAAAAGACTTCATCGGAAAACAAAAAAAAAACACTTATTTTTTTTGTTAAACTGCTCAACCTCTACCATTACTTAGCTGGTGGACAAAAAAAAGACTTTCTCATCTTTGATCTTGTTGAGTAGAGTTCTCAGCCTCAGAGAACAAAAATTGTTTCCTTCCTTTTTATTCTTCATCCTTCTCATCTTCTTTATCTAAACCACACTACCGTACATTTTCGGCTTCCTTTTTTCTTTCCCATCTTTTATTGTATTTTTGATGATGATGTACTTATTGGCATATAAGTACACAAGTTGGTAATACCCACAACAGTACAGTGCTAACTACAAGGCTGTATACATTATAGCATTGTAGTTAGCACATCACGGCCTGTTTCACAATTTTTATTCATTCTTCATTCAAATTGTTCGTTTTAAAATTTAGTTGTCATTTTCTGTTCACATTTACAATTGCCCATTGTATTTTTATAAATAAGTACACAAATCGCAGCAGTAGTCAGCTTTAAAGAGCCATCACTTTTTCACAAATCCCAAACATGAAGCGAGAGTGGATTTAGTTAAATTATTTCTTGTAGTGAGGTAAAACATAGGTAGTGACATATTTCATCAAGCTTGCTTTAAAGCTACTTAATTACCACATTAAACATTCCGATTTACTTTTTTAAAGATGTTTCTTACAAGCATGAGCATCAGCGTTTCTCTTTGAATTGTACAAAATCATTGAACTTTAAAAGATAGAGAGTAAGAGAAAGGATGACGGTCTCACTCACTCAAATAAATAATATATTATGCGTAATAAATTGCTCATGCTAAAATAATATAATAACAAAGCGTTAAAGTACATAAATAAAAGGGCGAAATATGTTTACAGTTATTTAGAAGGCGAAGACAAGAGAGACAACAGTTTATATAAAGTTTTAAGAGTTGCACATTTTTGTAAAAAACATTTAAATTTTTTTTACACTTCAACACTTGATCCCTCTTCATCATTTCTCTTGTCATCATTATCGTCATTTTCATAAAATGCATAACAATCACCATAACAGTGATGATCATTGTCGTCAGCACTTCTGTACATGCAAAAAGGGAACCAATGAGCCCCCACCTAATATACGTTTTTGTCCTTATTGTCACCTCACCAACCAGTATGAGAACTGTGTGGCAGGCACTGAGATTATTGTTTTGTTGTAAGCCACAGGCTTTGTTCACTCATCCTGTCACATTTTTGCATTGTGAATGGTGATGATCTTGATGATTGTGTGGCAAACAGTGCAAAACAGGCAGGAGGGACGATGTGGAGTTGTGAGATTGAACGCAAGAGAATTTTTATTTAGAGAAATTTTCTTCTTTTTTTATCAAAGCGTTTCCTTTGGGTTGTTGTTGTCGTCACCTGCAAAAAAATATGTTAAAGCAGAAGGGATCATCATCATTTTCGTCACCATGACAAAATCTCAGGTAATTATTGTAATTAGTCGACACAATATAGGAGAAGAAACAAGTGCACAAGAAATAGCTGTGTAGTAGTCATCAGAAAAGGGACCAAACGATGAGCATTTGAATGAGGAGCACTTATTATATTACAAGTATGGGAGTCCGTGTGTAAGGGATAACGATGTTGAGAAAGGATGGATGAGGTGTTGATGATAATGGTGGTCGGGGTGGCGAATATTTTGAATTTGAATAAAAGAAAATGAGCTTCTTTAAAAAAACGAATTGGTCTTCACTTGAGTTCTTTTCTTTTGAACGGGACACCATCATTACTGCTATTATTCATGATAATAAAAATATAATGTGGAAAGAAGTCAAGTTAACTCTGCGTTCCGGGAGGTCCTTCACCACTACTACCACCAGTTTTTAAAGAAAAGAGGGTACAGTAACATTATCAATACAGCTAACCACCACTCTCCATCTCCATTCATTTTATTCTTCAATGTTGCAATGATTTGCCATATATTAACATTTTTACTATGGTTTCTTTTACTGCCACTCAAGATTATGAGCATTTATCTAAACAATTTTTCTCCGAACCGTAGCATGTAAAATAATAACAACATTTACTTCCGGTTCACCCTTAGCGTTAGTAAGCTTATGGTTTGGCAGGCATTATTTCAGTTTTTCGGAACAAAGATATTTGTACTCCGAAACAATCCGAACTTACATCCAGCTTCTTCGGATAACTTCCCCTATTTTTATCTGGTTCTGTGCAGGCCGTATAGATGGAACATGACTGGGGTAAATTGAATCCCACACCACCTACTACTCAGTTTTGCACCAAGTGGTCATGAAGCAGAATTTCTTAGTTAGCCGATCAATCGAAGGTAAACCATGCTTTTCTGCTCACCCTTTCCTGGTAAACTTTGCTGGGCAGTAAAATACATTACACGTTATTTTTTCCTCCGATACACACGAACTACCTATGTAACACTATCATCGTCATCATCATCCAATCTATTTTATAGATTTCTCCTTTTGTGTGGAGACAAGATTGTCGGTTCGCTTTACTGAACCGATTTCCATTCTCCTTGCTCCGTGCACACACAATACAAAACATAAAACTGTTTACTCAAGTCGAGCCAGCTCTCAAACCAACACACACATGCTTCTCAACTCTCGTCTCGTTCAGTCGGTCGCTGGTGTCGAGTGGTCGGTGGTCGCTTCTCTTTATTTCTATTCATCATCATCATCATCACTTTATATCATGTTATATTATTGCTTTGCTATAGGTGCTTGCCCAATGCCCATGGTCCGTCCGCTCTTTCGTTTTCTTTTGATGTTATGCTGAACACGCAGCAGCAGCAGCAGTGGCTCGCTTCTTTCCTTCTCTCATGATCATGTGGTCATTCCTCCTTCGTTTTGATCATCATCATCGCCACGATCATCACCACAACGCAATTGGCCGTTTTCACATAACACGCCCTGCTCCCTGCCTTTTTTTTCCAATGCATTTCCATCCATCTATTTATTCGTATACTCCTACACATTTTGAATACAGCTCCTTTTATTATAATTTTTTTGGCAGTGGTGGACCATCCAATACATTTGGACTGGTTGGTCCGTCAGTAACCGCCTGTTGGTCAGTTCATTCGTTTATGTATCGTATCACCATCACACATCAATCCACGTTTTATTACAAACTCGTTTTTATATCGACCATAATTTTTGCAGATATACAGTACACAGTACACGCACCTAGATTTTCCATATAAACTTTCATTATGCCCTTACAATTTTATACAAAGTAATAACAATGATAATGGTAGTATGTACATGCAATACACACTCTTAAACTATTCATGCCAGTAGTCGTAGTAAAATGTAGGCGAAAAAAAGGGAAGATAAAATTTATTACGTGTTATGAAATGAGAAAAGTAGTGCAGTTTTCAGAGTTTACAGATAGAGCAGGGAAATGGCATACCAGGGAACCCGACTCACACACACACTTACAAGCAACCAAGCAACAAGCATTTTCTTGAATGAGATCTTCTTCTACAACTTATTATGTATACTAGACACACATACATATATTCTACTTCTTTACTTTCAACAAAATTTTCAAGTTCACGGACATTTTAGATGTGTTTTACCATCACCACAGCCAACCGACCCTATGCTCACATACATACATACATACAAAAATAGCTTTACATGAAATATTTACTTACAACTTACTTGTGTATACTTTTACTGCTTGCATGCATGCATAAATACTTTGTTATTAGATTGTTGGAAGATGCATGGAGGAATTTTACTTGCACCAAGAAAAGTTGCTGTCTTCGTCTTCATCTTGACTTTATATGCATGCCGTGCATGTACAATTAATAAATATCACAGAGAAGCAGAGCGAAAGAAGATGAGGAGCATGCTTGCATCCAAAAATGCATTGATGAAGAACAAGTTAGAGGAAATCTAGTTCAGTTCATTTTGTCTAAGAAAACTAGAAGAATAGCAGCATAACATCTTCTCTCTCTCTCACACACACACAAGAAAATATTATGCGTGCAGAGTGTGGAGGAGTTGGAGGGAATATGGAGGAACATTATTATATAACAGCAGAGTCTCAAAGAAAAACTTCATCTTTCTTCCTTTTGCATGTTCAGTTGGCTTTGCTTGGAATGGCAAAAATAGAACGTTAGCGTGCTTGGTTGTGTGTGTCTGTCTATTTTGTAGAGTAGAGCATCCAGTAAAGAAGCAGAAAGAGTGAAGCCAAAACTCTACACACTGCATTCTGTTCATTTGAATTTTCACAAAAACTTAAAACTCGCTGTTGCTTGTATGCCTTTGCTAGTGTTCCACACATATTTATATTCGCCGTAGTAGAGTTGTTGAATTTTCAAACAAAAAAAGTTTTCTCTTTTCTGGAAAAGGGCCATGAGCCGACTCGAAAGGACGACGATGCATCAAGATGGTGTATCATGGTAAAAAGATTGTACACGTATATTCGCTTGCAAACAAAATGCAGTATTATACATATGTATGCATTTTATATAAAGGCAAAAATATGATGTTGGAAATAGTAGCCGGAATTATTTAAGATGGAGAGACGATGATGAAGATGATAAGGAAAAGTAGTGGAAGCATTTTATATTATGTATGCACACCTATTAAGAAAAGTGTAAAGACCGAAAGAAGAAGAAAGGGAGTTTGTAGAAAAGTGGCAGACAGAAGAAGAGAGATGATGATGATTATTATCATACTTTCCCAACTTTTCTTCATCATCGTCATCATCACCAACACCAGTCGTAGAAGTAACAGAGTTTTGTAGGTTGTGCATTCTTAATCATCTCCTTAAAATGCATTTCCTTTAAAAAGACAATATTGTGCGTGTGCAGAATCAAGTGCGAGGTTGAATGCATGTGGAGTCGCGAAACTTGGTGATTTAGCATGCACTCTTTACAAGGACATTGAGTCTTGCTAAAAATTAAACTTTGATGTAAACTTTTGAGAAAATATTTTTGTAATAACAGTTTTGTTTTTAGAATGTAAACCTATTGCCATCTTTTCTATAATTATCCGGAAAAGGTAGGCTGCCTCAGCTGAAGGGGTTTCTTGTATGATTTTCATATTAACCTACGCGTGTCGAGTATAATATTCATGTATGAAAGTTACGTACAGGCAATGTATTTGGGTTTTATATTTCTCATTTCTGTGAAGGTCATCATTATCATAATTTTGGTTTGGTAGGTCAACACCGGAAGTATTAAGCAAACTTATCCTGCCCATCTTCATTTTGCCTCTCCGATCTTGTCAATAAGTTCATATGTTTGTTATTTGTGTTTCTCAAAGAGAAGACAAGAAATATGGAGAAAAATAGGATTACACATAAACTCGCATTAAACAAGCTTTCCAAACTTCTTTTTATTAATAGCCACAATATAATATTATGTCCAATTCCCATCCCTTCTCTCTCTCTCTCTCCAGCTCCAGCTAACTAACAGCATCTCAACCTGCCAAATATGCAGTGGTAATAATACTATCAAAATAAATAGGAAAGAAAAATAGATCAGACATAAAATCAAGAAACACGAAGAACAAATTTTTATTAGGAAAATCCGTAAGAATGCCATATCGGCATGCTCATACTATTTATTTAATATCCATAAATATACGTCTTCTGATTTTCATCTGCTACTACCACCACTCCTTATTCCTACTACTTATTTCTACGAAAACAAATGCTATTTACTCATTTCGACGAAAATTACGATTTGCTCTATCACGTTTTTTTTTTGCTATTTGACTTGTTACCAGGAAACTGGGATATTTGAACGTACATTTATATACGTTACAGCATGATAGCATGATCATCACAATCGCCACCACCACCGCCACTGCAGTAGTTCCAACTTGCAAACAAACAGCATCACCGACGACCATTATTCGAATCCAGACCAGTGGAAATAGTATCCTATCATCGTATTATTTTTTTCTTATTGCTTCTCTGGGATGATCACATCACATATTTAGTACTGTTGTTATTGTTGTTACGTGTACACTAAATGGCCTTACATAGAGAAAACATCCAAAAAAGAGATATGAATAGAGTTAGAGAGTCAGAGTGCACTGGTGGTACTTTGGTCCTAGTCTCTCCTTGGTTTTTATTGGAATTACAGATTACAGGGAAAAAGCGAACCAAGAAAAATATATATCGAAAAAAAGAAGCTCGCTAGTAAAGTAACGTCAGAGAGTTGTTGAGTTTTTGTTGTAGGAGGAGATCTCTCTGTGACTCTCATCTCAAACAGTACATAGTCAACGCACACACACACACATCTTTCTCGTTAGCTCTGCAACGGATGCCACTGTTGTGGTGAGTGACTGACTCCAAAAAAAAGAAAGAAAAAACTCAACTTTGCTCTTTGTTGCCTTTAACTCTCTCACTTTTTTTTGGAACGGCGGTAGCAATAGTACAAGTATAAGAACAACAACAACAGGATTGCTAAAAAATACAAATACTTTGTGTGTACAGCTATATAACTTTTTTGGTAGAGAGAAAAAGAAGAAAAAAAGGATTGAATGGTTAGAAATTGGAGATGGACAAAATAAAATGTAGATTTGCTTTGCTTACTTTTGGTGTAGAAGTAGAGAAGTAAATTCTACTACTACGTACACAAGACCAGTGGAGTTTTTTTCTGTAATAAAAAGCAATGAGAAAATTCACCACCACCATGAAAAGCTTATATGAAAAAGCATTGAACAACAAGAGCATCATCCACCATCATCCACCGCCACCACCACCACTGCTTCTGCTGTTGTTCAAATAGATAGTAGATGGGTAAAGAGTGAGTGAGGGAGAGAAATGGGCTCTCGTATGGTCTACCTTATATCTCCGTTGGTTCACTCATGGCCTGATGGTTGCATTGCATGTTAAGTTTCAGTTGTACAAAACCGTTTCCTAAGATGCCCAACAGTTTCAGTTGAGCAGTGGCTCGTTGTTGATACGGACACACACTCTATCACTCTCCCTGTCTTTGTTGCTTCGTGCATGTCTACTTCGTTCTTCGGAACTGATTGTGTGAGAAAAATATACAGAGAGAAAAAAACACAGGAGGAAGAGAGTGTATGCATTTTGTGTGATATTTCTTGTCCCTTTTTGTGACGACCACGATAAAAACAGACAAGTTCTTTGTTGGGTCTGTGTTGCATTGTAAAGCTCAAAAACTCTTTTTGCAAGAAGTGAAAATATTTGTGAAAAATAACTATGGAATTATTGATCGGGGTTGAATAATTTTTGAAAAAAACCCTGAATGTTGATAAAGGGGGGTAAATTCATTGGGAGGCCCTGGATACTGATATTTCAAAGTTGTATCAGGGAAAGGGTGGATTCCCTTGCGTTTGCCCAGAGTGTCAACTGACCCCATATCACCTGAGAACAAGTGAAAAAATCATCAAAATAAATTGCAATAAATTTATTTCACGAATAAACTTCGAAAATTGACTTTTGACATTTTTGTGGAAAAAAAAGTTATTCTGATCGACATTAAATTATTTTATGTAAAAAACCTTTTATTCCTCAAACTGAAATTTATTAGTAATTTCATTTTTTACTACTGCCAACGGACACTTTGTAACTTTAAATTTTTAATTAGCAGCTTTTGCACAAGCACCGAAAAAACAATAGAACAAAAGTGCGTAGAAACGTGCACGTTGCTTTTAAAAAGTGCGTTGTTGCTTTTGTGCGTAAGTGCATAGCATCTTCTCTCTCTCAGACTGCAAGATAGCTACACAGAAGAACATAAAATTATTCTAGAAGAACAAGCCGCTTTGCTTGCACAGCATAATCTACACCAAGAGCAGCAGCAGCAGAAGCACGAGAAGAAGAAGTGCATCTTTACAACACAAAATTTCTTTTCTCCTTTCTCTCATCTTCTCGTGAACAACTGAACTACATACACTTTGTTTTGTGAGGAGATGAAAATGCGATGGAGTATTAAAGGTGTTTGTGTAGACGTGGGTTGTGCAAGTCACTGCAAAACTGCGCCAGACTCTGTTGCTGCCAATCTAATTGAATAATAATTATAATAATCAAATTAATAATGCTGATTACTCAACTGAACTGAACTCAAGTTAAAAATCTGAAGATATTTTTTAGAGAAAGCAGCTGGCGGACAAGCGTCGTGCTTTTATGTTTTTGGCAACATCATTATTATCATGTGTGTATGCGTGCGTAGGTGGAATTAACTACTTGTTCTTCTAGTTCATCTTATTCTTCCTGGGTTAATGTATTTGACGAAGGTCAAAATATAATAAAAGTAATGAGGACTATAGTGAAATAGAGTAATTATACGAACAAATAAACTATTATTGTCTATAAGTTACAAAAACACTCCATTTTGCATAATGACCATGATGATGAGTCATAATAATAGTAATGAATGGACTTGATGTAGTTTACATGACAAAGTGACTGATCAGTGGGGAAAAAAACTTTTTTTATTTTACTTTCTCTCGTTTTGTCAAGAAACACATTATATTTTTGGTTTTTTCTTTCAAGAGGATAACGAGGATTTGAGGACAATCCATTTTGTCCTCACTTCCTTTGGATCCGGCGTACAACAAAGTTTGTAGTCAAGATGAGGATTAAAATGCCTGCCGTTAGAATTGCCCAAGGTAAGAAGACGAACCTTTTATAATAATTTGCATAAGTAAAAAAAAACATTTCTGTCCAGCCAGTTTTATTAGCTATTATTGTGTGTGTCTCTCGTGTGAAAAACCATTTCTTTGCCTTACATGCATCATACATATGCATGCATGTATATATGAATACTAGCAGCAAATAGAGGAGAATGCAATTGTAATAATAATTACAATTGCCCAGCCTTCCAAATACTCCGCATTTTTTACTTGACAAGATGATCAAGAGGTCAAAACGAAAGGGAAAAAATCATAATAATAATAATATAAAGTGGAATTAAAATAATAGTTCACACATTTTTTCCCAGACAAGATCACCGTTTTTACCAAGGCAGTATGCTCCAAATAATATTTTGTGACCGCTTCACTCACAGTCACTTTTTTTTCTCTACCTACTTATTATGCTAAATAATAAGAAGAATGCCAAACATCATTATGTAAATTTTTATAAACGACAACCATTTCATTTTTTTGTGTGTTCAACCTTCTTCTTCTACTTCTTCCTCTCACTCAATTAACATTAATTCTTACCTGCAAAAAAACACACACACACACAAGACCCTTTTTTCCAATGAAATAGTCCAGTGCATGAGATGGAAAAGTGGACAGAAAAAAAAGGTTTCAAAAATACTTGAATACAATAAAGTACCTTGTCTATTTCTTGTTCTTGCGCGGATAATATGCATAAAATATGCTAATGCTGTAGACGTAGAGGACCCTTAAAGTATAAAAACGGGTGAGAAAATAATTATACATACAAGTATATTGCATACATGGTTAATAATAATGATAGTGTGTCCAGGGAAAAAACTGGGTCCAGGTTTTTTGGGTACGACCCTTTTTTGCATAAGCACAACTTTTTTTCCCAATGCTTTTAACTTTCCGAAACACTTCATTTGATTTTATAAATGTACATAGAAACCTTAATCTGCATACCTGGCATATATTTTTTTCCCAAAGGGGGACCTAAAAATTTACCTGCTTGCCTGCCTGGCCAGTACGGTACATATGGTGTTGTCTCTTTACAAAAAGATCTTGGTTTGCCCCTTTTTTGCCTGAGAATTTTTTTTCTTCTGTCTTCCTTTGCTTGTATGAGTGTTAAAGGATGAATGAATAAATGAATGAATGATGGTGGTGATGATGATGATGATAAGGTTGTGAAAGTGATGGACGGACGACCAAAGAAAGAAAAAAAAAGGTTTTGTCCATCCATCCATTTATTTATTTAAATGAAGGCGAAAAGGGCTCCTCTACTCTCCGCGACTCTAACGATAAATAGTTTTCCTGAATAATTTATTTTAGAGAAAGGAAGTACGGAAGAAAATGTTTGTATTTTTTGTCTTCTTGGGAAGTTAGATTCTACAATGTATGCATGACTAAAGTGCATTAAAGTAAAAAAATGTAAAGTGAGCACTGAACATTATTATTATTGCTAGTTTATGTGTGCTTGGACGACGGTTCATCCCATCATCCATTTGAATGGGTAATCTAGGACAATCCATCCATCTCCATTTCTCTTGGAGAAGTCTACTTGCTACATGAGAATTGGGCAGAGACACAAAAAATCCTTTTCTTCCTGCATAATTTTATAAATGCATAATATATTATTAGGTTGTATTAGATGGAATAAGAGAAGGGTCATCTTTTTCGATGCATAAAAAATTTACATACTTTAAACTTTTTTCCTTATGGGTTGGCTCATCCTTATATTTTTCGGAAGGAATGGTCACGGGAAAAAATTACCATCTGAGTTTTTTTGTATGCAGTGGTCTGCTCCTTCTGTTTGACCTTTTGAGAGATGAATTCAGGATAAATATACCCTTTTTTGTTATGGATGATCAATACAATGATAAAATTATAATATCATGTATGCAATAAAGGATGATGTGACCTATTCTGTATTTTTACGCAGGACAGGGATATTAAACTTATTTATTTTGCATTTCACTCAACTCAGCTTTGTTTGCTGTGCATATAATTTACGATTAGAACAATTTATTGAAGGATTCCTTTAGAGTTTCCTTGATTCTTGTTGGGTTGTCTTATTATTTTTTTGTGGTCGTTGCTTCGGGAGCTGAGTGAGAAGTTTCCCAGGACACAGAGAGGTTGATGGTGATTTGTGTAAAAATCATTTTTATATTTTGAGGTCAGTATTTACCGTCACGGTTGACTTGAATTCGATTTCTCACAGAAAACTAGACTCGCACAAGAGAGAGAAAAGAGGATATCTCACAGTCGTCGTTATAATCATCATCATTGCTGGTTGAATTGAATTGAACAGGCTGAATAAAAACGGTGATGGCCATCGCAATTTACAATCCATATATTTATTGAAATGTATTTACCGATATGCCAATCGATGAAAAGGGAAGATAGGAGATGAGAGAAAACGACAAAGTATGTATAATATGTATATTCTGTTGTTCTTGAAAAAAAGAAGACGAATAAATTTACATAAACATTCTGAATGCTATGTGCTGAATGTCGTCCCCGTCACCGTTTTCCTCGCAACTTAGCAATTTTTCCCGTAGTTCAAACCAAACCAAACAACTTGATGATGAATGCTTATGAACTGTTTTGCAGCTTAAACTTTTAATATTAACCTTCATTTACGACCAGCAACCACCTCACCGCAAAATATGTATAAATGTTTATATATTTTTCTTCTTACTCTTTTGTTAGGTTCTCACAGAAAAAAAGGTAAAAAGAAAACAAACAAGACAATCAAGTTATGTAAAAAGACAAAGTTGAAGATGAATGTAAATGCATATAAAGTTTGTATATGTGTATGTGTGTGGGTGTGTGTGCAGCGTGACCACGGCTCACTTCCGATTGAAACTCATTAGAAAACTAACGTCACCGCTACAACGTACACCAGCCGGTGTCACTATTACTATTATAATTATACGCATTATTATGTTTCTTTACTCATTTTTATCTTTTTTTACTTGATTTGATCGTTTTCCATGATCAAACATCGAATAATCATCCAATCTAACTAGTAAGAGGAGGAGAAGGAGAAAAAATGTGGGGGAGGATGAATGAGTTTAATAGATGAATATTATACAAAGATATTTACTTGTCATTTTGTGTAACGGGTATTCTAGAAAAAAAACTGGATTTTTTCAAGCAAAGAATGTTTATTAGTTTTAATTGCAGCTAGTTTCAAAGTATAGGGTATTGATGCGCATCATTTAACTTTTCATTCATTCCACTTGTCTTACTCAATATGCTTGTATTTTTTACTCTACTGATTGTGAGTTTTTTTGTGAAGCTATTTACAGTAGAAGAAGGTAACAATGAAAGATTAGCAGGACTTGGTTGAGTAGACAGAGAGGCTTTCTTGCTACTACTTAAGTTGTACAAGCTACTATTATTGCAACTATTATTATTATGATTTTCCATGTTAGACGGCATCCGGTTCCCATAAAGTGTTAATTACTGGTTATTTATGGCCACTGCTTCTCTCTGGTAAATCGTAGGAGCCTAGCAAGGTACGCTTAAATATCTACTTGGCGGTTGCTCTATTGTTGACGATGATGATATGGAGAATAAAAAATGTACAGACAATGAAGTGGCCTGGCCAGCCATGTAATAATAATGACCAGGCTTTTAACATAATTATTGTTGGGGTTGGCTAGTATGGTCCAAAATTGAAAAAAGTGTAAAATAGGTATATGTAGTGCATACCTTTTCATTTCAACACAAATTTTTTATCATTATTGTACGTACATACATACGTGCATGTCAGTTTTGAACGTGGAAGTGATGATAAGTTTTTTGCAGTGCAGGACACATCAGCCTACCTACAAGGAACACAAGCTTGTTTAATGATTTCTTGGAAGGAAAAAGTAAATGACATCATCGTCATCACTTGTTCTGCTACTGCTTATTTTTGTGCATTGTTGTTTTGTGCTACTTAATTTTCTTTTATAATACAAAAATGAATTTATATATTTGACAATTCAAATTGCTGTGCATAGTAAACTTGGCATAGTGATTTTTTTATTGCTGTGAGCTGGTGACACGACATAAATGCAAATTTTAAACGGTGGCGAAAAGCGAATAAGGAGTAATTAAATAAGACCATTACAAAAAAATCTGATATGGTTTTAGTTATGGGTAGGTAGGTACATTTCTCTATGTATGTGTATATGTATTAGTTTAAAAAGTGATTGTAATAAAAAGCTGCTCACATCATCACCACAAAATGTAATCCAATATTGCAGCATAAAACCATTCCTCGCTAAATACAGATCGCTTCTTTAAAATTGTCGTAAGGACATTCTTTTTTTTCATACTGGCTACAACTTGTGTGGTGTGATGGATGTTGGTATGGGTTTAGTATGACGAACGGATTGTCACCATCGCCATTTTTAATGTTATTTACACGTGACATTTTTGTGTTGCCTTTTACCCTTCTATATTATTATTTTATTGAATAGTTTGAGGAAGAAGCAGCAACAGAGAAAGAGCAGACATCAACAAAATATAAAAATGTACCTATATATCTTTAATTTTCCTCTAGGTAATTTTAATTAGCCATTGTCCAATTGTGTTTGAGCACACACCACACACCAGCATCAATAGGTTAGTTCTGGTGAAAAAAGGTTTAGCCAGGCGATGATGATGAATAGCCTGTTTCCTTTTTAAAAAAGTTTGACTTTGCAGAATGTCACGTACAACGCAAAAGAGAATAGAGTACTTGTCTGATATAAATGCGAATAAAAAAACAGATTTTTGTTTAGCACCCAAGCTAAACACGTCACAAGTCCATCATAACTAGATAAAATGCCATGCGGTACCTAAAAAATAAGTACAGTGTAGTATCGGCTCTTTTTTAGTATTATTGATTTTGTTTTATGGTTAGACTGGTTTGATGGTAATAAAAATAATAAATAAATGTTATATGATATTATTTGCAATGAATTTTTTAATTGTCGTCATCATATATAATTGAGCATGCCCGCCAGTTATCTTGAATTAACTATTGAATAATTGGTGTTTTTATCTTTCCTCAGTTTTATTTTCGTATTATTATTTTAGGAGTTTTTCCATTTCTATTGTGTTCCCTCCCGACCACTTCGTCATTGCCATTATTGTCATTATCATATGATTATTTATAGTGACGAGTAGCCATGTATCTGTATGCTTGGTATCAGTCGCTTCCCGTGTTTCGTTGACTATAAAAATATAACAATAAAATATATATCTGGATGAAATGATATGATGATCTAATGATCTAGAAACTCATTTGGTGTAGCATGGATACAGTCACAATTACTTTTATTATTATTATTGCAATCTTTATATCAATATTAGTGAGAAACTGACCTTGAAAAGCTCAATTGATTAACCTTTGTTCTCCGATTTCTCTTTCTTTTGCAACGACATATCGACTAAAAAAAGATCGCACGACAAAAATGTTGGTATTACATTCATATATCATGTTCTTAAGTTGGTCGCTAGCCACATGCACCGTTGACTCACTTATTTTCAATTTTTATGACTAATGTAAAATGTCGTTTTTTTGCTTGTAAGAATGTTGTCAATACTTTTTAAAAATCGTACAGACCAAAACATCATGCATAACAAAATAACGTTTTTTCCCATGGACTAGGACAAGCCATGGACTCCATAAAAATTTCAACTTTGACCTTAGTTAAAAGAAATGTTATAATGCCCCATATGTTCTACTACGTGTACATTTTTATGGGTACATAACTTTACTTTCAATTTCTTAACGTAAACATAAGTGCCTTTTTTAAAGTTCCTGTATGTTTGTTTGACAAAATGGGTGACAGATTTATCTGCCTTTTTGGTGCTGATGAACAACTGCTCTCTGAAGTACTCGTTTCACCGTTTCATATTTTTTATGACTTTTAACTCTATTCTTTTAATGGAGCATTTTATTTTTTTTGTATGCCAGCTCCAGTGAAACCATTTACCAGCAAGCGTACTATTTAAAATATGCATACACATTCGTGTGTTTCATAAGCGAAGCAATCTTTTTCCTTCCTTTTTGGTACAGTAATCCTTCATTTACATTTCTGATGATCATGTCTGAATGTTGCTACTGTTATACTCGTAAAGAAGAAACGTTCCCTTCATTCACAGTAAAATCCATATAGCACAAACAATAGGATCAATATATGGAAATATTTTTAATGACCATTACCAATAATACCTCTCTCACTCTGTGGTAGACAGACAGTCAGGCAGGATATTATAAATATTTTTTGTGAGATGGATGAGAAAGCCTGGCATGGTGATCCTACAAAAAAACAAACGAACGAAACGACATCATCACATGCAGCATCTACAACAACAGACCCTTCGTCTCTCCTCCTCACTCTCCTTTTCATATTATGTTTTTTCCCAGCACTCACACAGCAAGCTTTGTAGTAAAATCATAGTGTATTGCACAATCATCACACCATATATGTTACTAGGACAGGAGTAGCATAAAATTTGTATATTTTGATATTACAAATAATATTTTACACACATTAAAAGTATGCATGTGTACATAATATACAAGTTGGAAGGATAAGGGTCCGGTGAATTATGGATTTCTCGTGAAGTTAAACAATGTCCCTTGTCCAAAGTATAAAAAATAGCCATTAATATTCTCCATTGTCTTAAAAAAGCAAATAGTAAATATGTTTTGTAGACACAATATGTCCAATATATTAATATAAAATATACATGCCATTTGCATAGAAAACATATCAAAATATACAGTGTAAAGCGCACAGCTGCATGTGAAAATTAACTTTTTTGTTTCTGATTAGCACAAAATTAGTTTGTACTTTGTACTGTTTAAGTACAGATGTACAATGCTTAATTTGCATGCATTTAAGTGCGTGTGCTCAAAATACGTGCGTGTGCGTGGGTGTGATAATAGTAAACCCTGGTCAGTTTCCTTAGCACCGTAATAGAAAGGATACGTATAATGATATAAAGACGACCAACTCATTCATAAGAACATATTTTTTCCTTTAAGGTCAGGCAACCAACCCCACTTACTCTAACAACACCACCTTACTTTCAACTTGCTTTTTTCATGCTAGCTGGATTTTATGAATGAAATGATAATCAAGCAATAAGTAAAGTTGTTGAAATGTGAAATGGACACTCTTTAAGAATGCGTATTATCGTACAAGGTGAAGGTGGTTAGAACGTTGTGAGACATGCATACATTAAAACACGCCAGATACAAAAACTGGTTTTCCTTCTTTTCATCAGTTCTCTATACATGGCTTTTCCTAATGTAAATATGATTACTATGCTTGTATTGTCCAATTTTTAAATAAAAAAGCTTGTTCTTAATGCATGTCCACTGCACCGGTCCGGTGAGCGCACGCAGCAGGCTCGACGCTCGTGTACTGACAAATTTTTATGTGCATTTGTTTTATTTCTCGGTTTCAAAGGACCCTTAGATAAAAGAATCAAAAACAGGCTTATGTCCGTCCATGTCCATTTTTTACTATTTTGTTTTTAACCAATACTAATCCGAAACCAGTTTTTTGTGTGGCCGTCCGTTACTATTACTACCACCGTGTCCATTTGTCCATGGTGTGTGGTGATTATGAAAAAAATGTTTGGGTCGGTCGGTGCGTGTCGTGTGCACTTGTGCTAGCCATACTTTACAATCAGCATCATTATTGTTACGATTTCAATGATGATCATGATGACCAGCTGTAAAAATGTAGCAATCAACCTACATAATGATTATCATTCTGACCAGTTTTTTACTTGCTAAACTAACTGATTTGGGCACACGTCCACCACGTTATACTTCAGCAAGAAGGGTGGTATGTATGTTGGACGGATGTGTGTTTGTATGATGCTGACTGGAATCAGTAATAACTTTTTATATACAAAAAAAATACCAGCTCTATCCCCATTCATTCTAAAATACTGGACAATATTTTTACTCTTTGGAAATATCCGAGTTTTATAACAAAATAATACACCGAAACACCCGAAAATGTTTTTACCGTCCCGTCCATCGTTTGTTGTCAACAAAAAATAAAGTGGTGGAAAAGGTTTGTTAATGCTTGTCCATCAGCATCCCAATATACTTGGCTTCACCTAAAAATTCACAGGTCATAACAATTTTTTTTGCTTTCTGTGTCCTTCCCCAAAAAATTCGATTTTCCGCTTGCTTTTTATCCTGTCACTTTGTGTTTTATACCTATTTTTCTATTCTGACACAAGCAAGTAGACTGAAAATAAAGTAAATACTTTAATAAAGTTAGCATTAGTGAATTCGAAGCGAAAAATTCTCACAATCAGCAATACAACAAACAGTTTATTTTAATTTTTTATACATTTATTTAAAATACAACCATACTCACATGTATACATGTATACTTACCTATGAAAATAATATATGTAAAAAAGGTGTGCAACTTATATTTTTACTGTGACGATGAACGAGTGTTCCTGCAAAAAAATGTACACATTCATATTTCTCCTCAGATGATAGGGGACCCTCATCATCAATAGACAGTAGAGTACAATAACAATATAATAATCGTCATCGACAATAACACTTCTACTATTTACTATAGAAAAGAAGAAAAAAAATATCTGAAATGCCATGCATTCAATATTATTGGGACAATGGAGTGTCATCCCTTGTTCTTCAACATCATCGTCATTCATTACAAGCTTATAAGCTAAAAATCCTGGGATCTCTGTTTCGGTGTAAAAGTTTCATGATAAAAATACCCTGTCATTAATACAGTCAAAGAGACAGACCAGACATAAGTAAGTAGTGTGTATAAAGCACTTGAGTTTAAGAGCCTGATTGTGAATATCACCAGTAGCTTTGCAGTACACAACCTCATCGAATCAAAATGAGATGAGAATTGGGAAATGCACTTGAAAAACCTTGAATGGTTGTTGATGGTCAGCCAAATAAGTGATATGACATGATGACACAAGTGGTGTATATTTTTTTGGCGGTGGTCATATATATTTTATTTCAAGTTGTTGTGATGTAATAAAAGTTGTAACGTCGCAGTGGCAGAGATTTAAAAAATATATTATGAATGTATTGATTGTTGTCCATTGTTGATACCTCCTGTCATTCGCTATTATCATTATCATCGTCGTCATCCTGTTTTTAGCTTGAAAATTTTATTCATAATATTCGTCATTCTTTTTATTATTTAAGCATTCATTTGTGTACACGGTCATGCATACATTTTTTCCACATGTGTGCATTGGAGAGAGAAAGAGATTCTGATATGATATGGTTTTTTTTGTGTCATACATACAATTTTACTGGATTGGCAGTCAGCCAAGCAGAACAAAGCTGTTGTGCTGCTTGGTTGATGAAATGATGATGTGATGATGAGAGAAATGGAACGGACGGACGTGGACAGACGTCGTCCAACAACCATCACCACTACCTCCGTGTGTGGTGTTCCTGTTCATATTGTCGTTGGCTCTGGTATGGTCCCTTGTCCTCCTCCTGTGAGAACTTGTGATGATGTGACGAGTCTTCTGAGGTGCCTCAGGGGAAGTAGTAGTACTATTTTTTTGTAATAATTAGAGCACTTTAATTAATTACCGTGCATTAGATGCTCTGCCTGATCAATGGGAAAAAATTCTGGTTGTTTGGTGTAATGGGTAACCATGAAAAATCTCATTCTCAAACTCATCTCATGAATCAGAGTTGCGACAATAATGTGTAATCCTACTATTACAACTACTACTGTTTAGTGTGGAGGTGATTGTTGAAATGATGGTGGTTGTAGAGGAAGTGCTCATCTCAAATGAAATGTAATCAAGTATGATGGCTACCATCAGTAAAGTACGTAGAAGTATTGTTATTGGCTCGTTTATTAATGGAATTAGTCGTTGTGCTGTGTGGCTGTGGCGATGATAATGGTGAAAATGGTACATTATTTGTCTCCTGACTTTACTTGTCTTTGACACATGCACAAAAAAGTCTCTACTTTTTTTCGGGTGAAAAACAGAAAAAACACGTAAAATTCGGATTAATTCTCTCTTCTGCCTCTTCCACCGCCAAAATGTATTACAACGGGACAAACATTTATTACCGTATTACCGCCAGCAAGAAAAAAAATATGGGAAAAATTATGTTCGGGGTTGCTGGTCCTTCCCAACAGCCTCTATTTTCTCGCTTTCCCTGATTGTTTGCCTGTGTGTATTGAGTGGAGTAGCTAGCCTCTTGTTCTCTCCTTCTTCTTTTTTGTTTTTATCAAGCAATCAAACAATCCCATTTGATTCGTTTCTGGCTGGCAGTCAGTCAGTCAGTACCATTATTATTACTGGTACTCTTGCATTGTGTATATACGTTCATATGAAGGCATTATAGTCCAGCTTAGTTCAAAGAAATAAAATATTATATTAGCAACGTAAATATAATCTATCTCTCTATCTATTTATCTACTAGCAATGTATTTACGTCCGTCTTGTCGACAACAACAACCAAATGCAGGCGGGACACAACCCACGATCGCCATCGCCACGAAAGGATATGTAGATTTCCCTAAATATTTTTGTCTTCAACATTTTTGCTCTGATAGCCGCAATAAATTGCATATATTTTTATTGATCGAGTAGTATAGCAGCAGCAATGTTTTGTTATTAGCAGGGTCGATCTGAAAATGTAAGCATTTTTATGCATGCATGTTATAAGTTGCTGTTGATAGCAATTTGTTTGGATGCCTCATTAATTCTCCTAGCTTGATTTCTTTCCGCGATAAAACACAAATAATGTTAAATACACAAAAAGTAATAATTTCTCGTTGTAACTTGCAATGAATCTCCATACAAATTAGCTTATGTTTTTCAAGAGCAGAGCAAAAAGGTAGTCAGTGCTTTGAAAAAAATGCAAGTCTAAATATTTTTATCATCAAGTCTACTGACCTGCACTTATACTACTGCCGCTCTCAGAAAACTAATAATTTACATACCTATTAAGATTCTCTACATTACAGGAAGCGGTTAATAGATAGCTATAGATTGCCATGGAATTCAGCATTTCTGCAGTTTCATTTATGGTGGTCGCCTTTTCTATTTTGTATTTATTCTTTTTTTTCACTAGCGGAGCCACCAACTGAGCAAATTATCAATTAGCATCCTTCTCACTCCCATACCACTCTATATCCAAATATAAATATTATAAGCTTCGTATTATTTTTTTGCTTCAACTGCTTAAACCAAGTAAATTGCCCCTCTATTCCAATACCCACAAAACTAACTCAGCGCACAAAGTGAAAAAAACTTTTTCTTTTTCTCTTCGTTTTCCTCATTTATCTTGCCTATGGCACTCTCTCAGTCTCACTTCGCCAGTCTCTACACTAAACTTAACTCTACACACACAAGCCAGCAAAAAGCAAGACAGAGAGAGTGAGAGAAATTGGGAGTAAAATGGAGAGTCTCTAGGGACGCACTTTCTTCTTATTCTTTAGAACCTTCTGCTTCATCTTACGACTTGCATATATGCATTCATGTATATTTGTATGCATAAATTTTTTACTTGTGATGCCAGCCCAAGACACTTTTTCCATATAACAATAAAAAATAACCGAACCATCATAATATCACCACCGTCTTCTCCACCACAACCATCACACCAACACTACCTTTACTTTTCTTTGTATTTTTTTGTTGTCGTTGCTCCTGTTGTTGTACCATTCCGCACTTGTTAAGCATACCCATTTTTTAAAGCTTGATTTCCTCCTTCCGATCCACTTGCATACCAAGAAGACCACCACCACCTACCTAACTCCCTTCAGATATTTCAAAAGAAAGAGCTATTCTTCCTTTTTTTGGCCTAACAAATCAATAAAAAAATACCTTATATATTTTCTACTCCACCTTCTTTGCTTTTGAGACGAAAAAAAAATGCAAGGTGATTACAGCACATACACAAACACATATTATATAAAAAGTAAGGCTATAGACTAGACTATTAGACCACCAAGCCTATATAGAATAAAAAGCATTGGACATGATCATCATCATTATAGCCATCATTACAATATAGCATTTTTCTTGTTCCCTTTACCAAAGAAAAAAAAGGAGACGAGCGAGGGAGAGTTGGAGAAGTAGAAAGAAAGCAGGAAAGAAAATGAAAAAAGTTGGTTTTGTTCTTTCTCTTGTCTTTATATTTTTTTCTCTCCGCTGCTTTCTCTTTTTCTCTCTCTACCATTCTCCCTGGTCGTCTTTCTTCTACATTTGCGCAAAAAACGAGAAGGATTTGTCCAGAGAAAGAAAAAAACGGAGTTTGGCAGTGTATATATGTCTCTCTCTATGTACATGATGTCATCGTCGTTTCGTTTCCTTTCTTTCTTTGGTTTCTTCGTGTCCTGCTGTTCTTACAAGCCTTATATACACACGATAGTTTATACCCTGAGTATTTTTTTTCCTGGAGAGTAAAATAAAAAAATATGGTAATAGTAGTTACTGCTATGCATATAATACATTTTTGCTTTGTAAGTGAAAGGCTTGCTGTGGCAAAGAGAGAGAGAGAGAGAGAAAGAAAGACCACCGGGGTCGGTATCGGTCGTTCGTCGTCCTTGCGTCGTTTTCCTCGTTTTTTTCTCTTTCACTCTCCAAAATAAAAAAAACGACGACCACTACTACCAGCAGGAATAGTAGTAGCACTACCGCTACAACTTATGTAAAAGCTAATGTAAGAAAAAAACTTTCTCTTTGTGAGTGAGTGTGTTCCATTCCAGTCGAGTCGAAGTTACTACTTCCAATCCATCCCATCTTTCTCTCTCTCTCCATTTCCAGTCTGGTTAGTACACACTAACAACACATTCATATACTTTTAAAAAGAGGGAATATTATGGATAGCAGCTGTAGTTTTAATAATAGTTGTAGTAGCAACAGAAGAAGCACTGGTGACGGCGGAGGAAGTGAAGGGCTTAAGTAAAATCGAACTGAATCCTGGTCTCCCTTCCATCCATCTATCTATCCATCCATCCAAACTAGTTGTTCGCTTTCTCTCTCTCTCTCTCTCTTTCCTTTTATTTATTAAATGGATGCTGCTTCTAGTACGACCACCACCACCAATGCCGATTCTTTCCCAAAAGGATTTCCCTGGAAATCATTTGAACACACATACACAGTGAAAGTTTCACAAGAAGAGAACCGACCACCACTCCAAATCTACGAACCAACCAACTTTACTCTTTCTTTATTTGTCCATCCATTTATCTATCTATCTATCTGCTATCCATCCATCCATCCTTTCCATTTTCCCAAGTAGCCAGCCCTTTTTTTCCTTGCTCTTCTCCAAGCTAAGCACACTACATGCACACATGTTTACCTCCTTCTTTCCCATCACAATATTTTTTTTCTCTTTCACTCTCCTTTTTATTCTCTCTGTTTCTCTCCGTTTTTTTCTCTATCGAGTTGTAACGACCAACCAAAATCGTCCAAATCGACTGTCCGTCCGTCGTCCGCTTTGCCGAGTGAGAGAGAGAGAAAACAAGTTGCTCTGCTGCTACTACCACCACCACGACCAGTACAGCTTCTAGTTGGGCTGTCCACGCATGAAATATAAGCGCCAATTCTCTCTCTACACTTCTTTTGCTCTTCTACTACAACTCATGCTGCTATGCTCACGGAGGTCTACTAGTCTGGCTACTATAGTAGCATTTCATATCATAAAGGCCACTACTACCGATGATGATGATCATCATCATAATGTTGTAGTAGCACAAGCAGTAGTATGGTCGTCGTCGTGGTTATTGTGGTGGTAGTAAAAAAAGGTCTACTACTTTCAACTTTCCACTTCTCTTGTTATTACCATTATTATTATTATTATATTGAAAGTCACTATACGTTTCTACTACCACGGCTGCCAACAAAACAGCATAAAAACTTTCTCGTTTACTGATTTCCACGTACACTTTCTATGTGCATATAGATGTATATACATACACACACACGTGCATATATACATGCCATACACACAGCCAATAGAAAATATGGCGAGCAGTGGTTGGCAGTTGTGTTTGTGTGTGTGTGCGGGGGTCAGTCTCTACTGACCATGTCCACTCACATACTCTACTGCCCACTACTCTACATTCACTTTGGCTTGTTTTCTTTTTGGGGAGTTTTGAGAATATATTTCATGAAACTTTTTACATGCGTTTACATATTTATAAATGGTTGTCTCTCTGCGTGGGCGTATGGATGGTGTTGGTGAAGGTTAAAAAACTTGAACAAGTTTTCTCTGTTGTGACTACAGATATTTTGTTGAGTTGGAAAGTTGAAATGACGACGACGGCGATGATGATGTTGATGAGATGCAATGCGTAGTGGTGGTAGTAGTAGTAGTATAATGCGTGAATACTAAATATTATGTAATGTAGAGTAGGTAGAGTCTAAAGCTTGGGATGCGATATGGTGATCATGTAAATGGAGAGCAAAAACAGCTGCTATGTGGTAGTGGTGGCTGCTGTAGACTTGGTATAGTAGCAAAAGATGATAATGATAATAATGTGCCTTCTCTCTGGGTTTGCGTCTGACTATAAAATAAAGTGTTGTAGTAAAGTAAAAGCAAAAGGAGCTTTTTGTCAAGAAAATGCAGTGCCGTTGCTATTATGCTGGTGCACTGCATGCCATGCACAACCACCACTAAAACCTCTACTTTTCTTGTGTAAAATAAGCAAAAGGAGAAGATTATGATGCTAATAATATTGTTGATAGCCATGTTTTTGCAAACTTTATTATACTAGCTTTATCTTGTAGGGCAGACTTGTAGAAAATGCAACTTTTTTTCTACTCTCTCTCTCTCCAGCACCTTTTGAGAAATTCCCTTTTAATTTTAATTATGACGATGATGCTGATCATTATAATTGCTGCATGTCATGCCATTAAAAGAAGAAACACAAGCGTTTTCAACAAGTGCCAGGGCTACTTGACTGTTTCCATGAAAAAATAGGCTTTTAAAGAGGAAAATGGTTGTGCGTGGTGACGGTGGTGGTGGTGGTTGTGTGTAAGTATGTGAGTTCGTTGTCTTCTCTTCTGTGAATGTGTAAAGCCAGTGTACACACATAAACGTAGCAAATCCAATTTAATGTGAGTCGGGTGCTGCTCTGCTCGAATAAAGCAGCAGCGCCAGCGTTGCCGTTGATGTTGATGTACACTACCGATCAATAATATATTCTCCTTTGTTGAAATATGTTTGTGTGTGTATTCCGATTCTACGTACTTGACTGATTCTGCTGTGTAAAGAATATATTTATGTAGATTGGCCAGCAAAATTCATCATTATCCAGGAAAAAATAATATGCGTTGTATGTATACATCGTAAATATACAATGGCTTTTGATACCAATAATAAGTATAAATAATACTTAGTTCCTTGTTCATAGTCTATTTTCTTGGAATGATGGAGCCTAAGAAAAACCTTGGGCTTTTGCTGATTACTGGAATTTTATCATGAAATTTGGAATTGATATTGGCTTTCATAAGTTTTCGAACAAAAAAATAAAAATAATCCAATCAGTTTTTATCACACAAAAAATTATTCTTGTTGACTTGCAAACCTAAGCACGTATGTACGTTTTTTTGCCGTTATCAACCAAGCCAAGCCAGGACAGGAATAAAAAGAAGGATTTGCATAAAATGTACACAAAAGTAATTTTTTGCCATGTGCTGATCTTATGCATGCAGAATCAAACTTTTGGACAGTCATACTAATAGAACTTAATACGTAGAAAAAAAGTCAAGTCAAAAAAGTATTGACTTGGCTTGCGACACTATCAACAACATATCATCTTCATCCAAGAGAGAGAGAGAAGCATGAGACATGTAACATTTGATTTTGAAAGCAATGCATGACAACATGCTAATGATGTGGTGGACCACGGTTGTTTTTCTGATAATCTACTCTTCTGCGTCTGTACAAAGAAAACTCGTACGAGTGAAACAATTGATTAACAAAAGTATTCAAAGTAAATGTCCGACATTCCATTAACCCAAGATTGCAAATAAACTGTCCACAGTCCCAATCTTTTTGGTCGCCGGCCATCTAATTTTCATATTGACTTTTTTTCATTTCTCGCTCGACCATTCCTATTTTACTTGCAATTATTCCAAGGAAATCAAAAATTCCAATGCAATCGACAAACATGTTATTCTGATGTTCTCTCTCTTTCCATCGCCATCATCAATTCTTTCAAGTCAATGTAATGGTTCAAGGCCAAATGCCATAACTCAAAACTCAATGGGCTCTCTAAAATCATAAGTTTTTGTAAAAATGAAATGGAATGCTCAAACTTCTTGAGGCATTTAAAATGATGGATGTGTGTACTTGTTTATTATTATACTACGTCTTAGTTTATTTTTTTCCAATGGTCTTCCTGAAGGTTTGGAGAGGATGGATATGTGATGTGATGACATTTGTAATACAACCACAATGACAAACGGCGACCATCAGCCAAAAGGATCTGGATGATGACGGGCTTCCCTTTTCAGTCCTTTTTTAAACCAAAAAAACGTATTAGTATTTACCAGCTTCGCGTTTTTTTCTTAGTGATAAAAGGCTTCTGAAAAAACGAAATGGTTGTAAACCTGACGTTTTTTTTTGTTTGGACAACATATATTACCATCATGATAATTTTCACGCAGCAAAAGAAAAAAGATTATGATGACGATGACGACAAAGATGATGATCATTATGATGATCTCATTAGCGAAAAGAAAGAAAAGACAAAGGAGGAAATGTTAAAATGTTATCAAGCTTATGTTGATGATGATGACGACAAGTATGATGATAGGCTTTGTAAAGTCATCTGGGGAGACCATCATAATCATGTCCATGCTACATTTCTGCTAGAGAGGAAAAAGGCTAGACTTTTATTTTACTAAAGCTCTGCTCTGTAGAAAAGAAGGACAATGAGGTTTTGGCCCTTTTGTCTTTATATTTATCCTACTACTCTCATCATGATGAAGATGATGATGATAATAATAATAAGGACAGCTATACAGCAATGAGCTAATAATAATTAGTCAGAGAGCGAAAGGTAGTAAGCAATACAAATGGGTGAGAAAAGCTTTAGAAGAAAAAGTGAAAATGTCACTTAAGATGACAGGAAAAAAATACGCAAGTTGACTTGATGTTTGAAGAAGGTCAATTGCTAGTAAAATAATAATAATGAAAGGAAAAATTGGACGAAGATATAGAGAGACCATTAGACTACATTTTTTTGTCTTTTTTTCTCAACAAGGCAAGGAACATGGTTGACAACGGCATTTTCCGTAAAGGTCGCCATCGACAGTATTCATAGAAGCACAGGTGTCAATTACTCAGTCTCCATAATAAATTGGAGATTGCAGTACTAAAAACAATGGTAAATGCACAGTGACATTTTACATTCTACATGCTTTTATACATAGCTACTCAGCATTTTACTACATGGTTATATAATAAATGTATGAATAAGTAAATGATAGTGATACTGATGAGGGTCCGACTGAAACATTTTTAGATTATATCATACACTTTTGGGGGTTTTTCAAGAGAGTCCTTTTTAAAAATCCTCCTCCTCAGAATCATCATCAAGTATGCGCGCATCATTACATCCATCCCCATTTTATTATTTACACCAGCATACATCAATGTGCACACATAGACGCAGCAGCAGTCCAGTAAATACCCAAGTCCAGCGTCACTACCACCACCACACCACTTTTATTTTCCTTTCCGCTAAAATATATACACCAGCAATCTACCAAAAAAGTTTACGTGTACAATATTATTCTGCTGTGTAACTGTGAATGAGGAAGCATCATCTCATGGCCATGTGCACAGAGACACAACACACACATCAAACGTAAACCTTTAAAAAAGACCCTTTTTCGCCTGAGTTTCATTTGGATCCTTCATCATATCCACAAAATCATCCTTCATAATAATAAAATATTTTTTTCATTTCATATTTTTTCATACACGTAAATATTACATACAAACATCATCTCTCATGGTAGAATGTTCATCTCATCTCATCTGAGTGCATCAGGAAAAAACCCTTGGCCTTGTGTGATCCCGTGAAAAAGGGCCCCATGAAAGAAGTACAATTTTATGCTACTACTGCTGGTTCTCTCTTCCTTCCATATATCCATCCAAGAATAATATTGCATGATGGATGCACACAGTTTTTAATATAACGCTAATCACAGTATATGCAATACTATAGTGTAATATTGCATCTATCCTTCTCCGGAAAAAAATATTACGTTTGTTCCCTTCCTTCTCATCATAATAAACAATAAGGACAACTGGCACTACTGCTGGTTTGGTTTGTTGAAAAAAATGGGAAATACAGTGGTGGCGGTGATACTGAAATTGAAAGGCGACTTAAAAAACTGATGACCCTTGCTGCCGGTCAGACTCCGCCGCACTCTGTACCAAAAAAACTTTTTTTTTTCATGCAAGTCACATCATCACACCACCCAAATATTTCTTTCAATATTTTAATGCATATATATTTTACAAGTTTTTTCATAACAGCAAAAAATACAATGTATTTTATGTAGATACTTTGTATGATGGACTTTTAGCTTAGAATACTTCTCACACAAGGACGGTGAAAATGTGAAAACGGTGCAGTATTGTA
The DNA here is from genome assembly GCA_034693345.1 of Entomobrya multifasciata. NCBI lineage: Eukaryota > Metazoa > Arthropoda > Collembola > Entomobryomorpha > Entomobryidae > Entomobrya > Entomobrya multifasciata. The sequence continues at coordinate 70,675 of JAQFXM010000020.1, read as the reverse complement.
TTTTTTGGCTTATTTACTTCCAGAAATGAGATGCCCAATTTTTTCACGTCTACTTCAGGTTTTTTTTTGCATTACAATAAAAACCATGCACTATTTAGTTCATCCGTAAAAAACGGGATTATACAAGAGTAGAATTTTATTTATTTGTCTTTGTACATGTTTGTATGTATGTGAGTGTGTGTGTGTTTTCGCACTCAAGTGTAAAATTTCTCATGATTTTCTCAAAAGCTTGGAAAAGGTAGAAAACCACTTGATAATACACACACACACACACACAGAGTACATCCCCATCCGTTCACAATAACAAACTAAACATGCACATTTTGACTAACATTGTTTATTACAAAGTTGATAGGTACCTGTGTTAAAAAGTGTTTTATGACAGAGTTTTAAAATATACTCACGTAACAAAGTTGTAGAAAAACGTAACGTTTTAATTACCCTGAAATTAAAAACTTTAAAGCTTGTTTGTTCGGCACTGAAAAGTGAAACTTATTTTTATGTATTTTTTTGCAAGCCATATATGAAAATGGACATGCTTTTGTTCAAATGTGCATTTACATAAGAATTTTAAACGAGTAAAAATGGTCATTATTATCATCATAATCACATTGCTCAGTCAGTTGCTACCATCATCGCCACTTTTTGTTTCTCCGTTTTCGTGTTTAATCAACGCGATCAAAATAAGTGGAATTTATGTGGCTTTGAGGATGGATAAAAGGGTTCAAAAAAATTTCACTCCCTACTTTTTGTCCATCCTTCAAAAATATAATTTGTCTAATTCCTGCAAACATTGCATTATTTTCTTTTCTTTTCATAAAAGCTTGACCTGACAAGTAAGCAATATATTTTTTGAGAGTAATCAAGCGTCACGCTCGACTGACTAGTTCGTGTGCAAAAGACGAACAATGATAAAAATAGTAAATGACTGACTGTGTTTTGTGGTCCTTTCCTTTTGGTCAGTATAACGATAGATATACAGTAGCAGCACAGTAAGCAAACAAATAAACTCGGTAATATCACCATTAACGTCTTCTCAAGGATCACGTCATGTTTTTACAGCACGGCAAAATAATAATACTTCTCATCTCCCAAATAATTTTTTTTCGCTTCTATAATAATAGATGTTGTGAGTGGGAGATTAGCTGCAAAAAAAGAATCCTCTTTATTTTTAAACATAAATGCATGCATACATGCTTTCATTGTTTTTGCTTACACATGGTGAACGGTGACATGATCGTTCTCAACTCATTGAAGTCAAAAAGTTACAAAATAAAGCTATCTTCTACGGTGGTGGTGGCGGTGGTCTAAAAACCGCGAGAAGATGAAACAAGAAGACAAAAAAACCAAAGCAAAGTCCATAAAAATCTTGAAGAAGTAGCTCTCTGCAAAGCAATAACAAAAACCACTGCGACATCATCATCATCATCATCTTCACAACAAAAACAGCAAAGTAATAAAAAAATTGTCCTTTTTTAAAAGTGGACTTGTGTTACTGCTTCTGTTAAATCCTCTCGTGTTCTCTGAAGACGACGAGGGTCTTCTGGTCGGCAAGCATGCCAGCAATGTGTACACACACTGTTTATTATTATGTCTCTATATATCTAACATGCATATATGCATACTTTTTTAGACTTCCACCGACACCACCACCACATAAACCATAATATCATCATCACCAAACCTACAACAAAGCATGAAAAAAATATATCGTATGTGTGATGGGTAATCTAGTCTCTTGTGTGAGAAATTTTTCTCAGTCAAAAAAAGTAGAGAAGATTGTAGTTTTTTATACTTATTTTTCTTCTTCTTTTTTTCTTAAAAAAATTAAGGTACTTTGTCCCTTTTTTGCCGTGGTCTTTGAGTATTCTATTATTACTCTTTGTAAGGTTGTTGTTGTGAGAAGCATTGTAGCGGTATCATGTCCGTTGGACCACTAAAAAAAGTCCCAAAAATAAAAACCTTTTTACCTGCATGCTCGACGTTGTTGGGAAACGGATGCTGAAAAAAATGTGTACAGTTTTTTTACTGAATTTATCCTCGTGGTCATGATGATGATTATGATGATGACGAAACAGTGATGCGATGTATTTATTTTTATTACGAACAAAGCCTTGCCAATTTAATTGTTTTAGGGACAGGTTACAAGCTGAAAAAGATGTGCTTCTGCAATTGACAAATATGCATTTGGCAATATTTTTTGTTTTGAAAATGACCAGAGTAAAACAACTGTTAAGATGACATGTCGATTTTTGATAAAATTATCGTATCATCTCAACATCAAATTAATAGGTTTCAAATTTCATTTGACTTGCTGACACGAGCTAGAGTAACATTGATGAGTCAAAGGTATGTATAATTTCTGGGGTGATTGTAGCAGCAATAACGGATTTCATGAGAAATCATGTAAAGTAGGTAGACATGCTTTCAAAATTCGAACACTTTCAACATAGATACTTGTCTGTTTTGAATTAGTTTACAGGGAGCATAGTCGAGTTTATAAATTCTTTCATCGAATAAATTATACACGTGTGTGTAGAGTGTATTGATTGATGACACATATATTATATTACTGGTGTGTGTCTTGTATTGGAACAAACAATAACGAATTTATGAATAATTTCATAATTTTTTTGGAGTGTGTTGTGTATTGTCTTTTTGTTATTACAATTATTTTTTATTATTTTTGCCACAAGTGACAAAATCGATGACAAAACAAAAGGTTGTTCAGAACGTGCTAAACACCAGCAAGAAGATGACGCGTCGAGAGTCGAGTCGACTGATTGTGAGACGACAGTAAAAGATTTAAAAAATCGTATACAAGATTGTCTGTGCGTCGCACAGTGTCTTTTTTACCGTGTCATGCGCGTGTCTTCGAATTACCATAATAAGTACATTTAAAAGTTTTGAAATTTTTACGAAAATAGGTTTATAACTAGCGATTGTATTATATAGCTTTACAATAATTATAGCTTATTTTCGTCCATTGAGCAATATATGATGAAAATTGATAGTTTTAAAGGAGGACGATGTACTTGCAACATATGCTCAATGTGAATTTCAATGTGTAAACAATGAAAAACAAGGACAGATCTTTTAAGTTTTTTATTTTACCCTTTCATTTTTAAGGGTTCTTTTTTTATGCTCACTGACTGTCTTGAGAATCTCATAAAAAACAATAAGAAATTTTCGAGCCATTCAAACCGTCCATATATTTCCTTTGAGGATGACGACAATGATGATGATAATGCCGGGTTCGGGTCAGTCTTCAAGTATCCACATTACATGCACATGTGTTTGTTGATGTACTTTAAGCAAAAAAAGAAAAAGTAATATCCCACGATTCTTGTGACTGAGGTCATTTTTCGACAAGACATTCTTAAAAAATGAACCAAGCAAAAAAGTACAACATATTTTCAGTGTACGACGGACGGTTTTTTACTACAACTTGGTGGAGACTGCTTCTGTTCCAAGCTCACAGTTGTCATTCATCTCTCTCACTTTGCTTGTCTTAAAAATATATACGTATACTTTGTCCTCCCCCAATTTTTTCTTCTTCTTTGGTCTGTAATCCTTTTTCGCGTTTTGTTCATGTAAAGCATCAGTAGCAGAGCGTATAAATGTGACCACGAAGAAGAGTAAGACAACCATAATAATATTTTCCGTTACTTATTCCCTTCTTTTTTTTAAAGTTTGTGAGGTTCCATATTTCCCCTTTTGGGTTTTTTATTACCACACAACTTCTCCGAGACATACTGTAAATGCAGTAGCAAAGGTCCATATGGTCCATCCAAAAAAATCATATTTAATAATAAACTATTTTTTTGCTCCCTTCTAAAAACTTTGAAGACGAAAAAAAAGACACATGATATATATTTTTGTAAGAAGTGGAGAGACTCGAGAGAGAGTTCAATTGCATAGCCTTACTGATAATAAGAAATAATATCCTGATAGTAAGATGGAAGATATTACTTAAAGAAAAATGGATTATCTAACAAAGTAATCTTTTTTGATGACAATTGCTTCTACTTTTACACTACTCACCACTGGACGACTACAATGATGATGATCATGTTATAATTTTTATTGTCGTTGTTAGTTGTCTTGTATTTCCGAATGAGTGGAAAAGAGAGAGAGGTACTTTCGGTAGTGGTGTGCTTGGTATGTAATAACCAGTAGTCAAAGTTGCAATGGACATTTTAAGGATTAACACGAAAAGTTTTAGTGTAGTGGAGAGATCAAGAGAAGCTCATTATCAGCAGAATAAATCCATCTTGCTGTCGCCATAAAATTGCTCAACGGCTCTATAATATTAATAGCATCAGTAGCGGCATCAACGTTTCTTCGTATCCAACACCGAAACACAAGTAGAAGAGATGGTGATGTTGGTTCCACTACATTCAATTCTATTCTCTCTCCTCTTTTGGCTTTTTCTTGAGTAAGATTATGTTTCAATGTATCGTTTATCGGTTTAAAGGCTGCGCACACTACAACATGCTGCTGTGGTGGTGGCGGTGGTAAGCTGCAGTGATGATGGTGGTGTTGATTAAAAATAAGGATAATTTTTTTGTTGGACCTCTGCTGCTCCTATTCTATCAGTTTTTTTGTATGATAGTCCATTTTAATTATCTTCTTCATTCGTTCACTCGCCCAAGAAGTATCAGAGCATCCTCCAAAACCCATTCATTCTTACCTTTTTTATTAGCTTTCTTACATTTCATTAAACTGCCATTGACAATTATTACCTGGGTACTATACTATACTACTTGTTAATTATCGGTAGTTTATATCTAGCTATCAGTTTTTTTCATGGTCCAGAGAGACAGAGAGTGAGGAGACGTACACAGGAAGTCCGTTGTTTTTTTCCCGTTTGACTTGACTCAGTCCCTCACTCTCTGGGAGACTTCTTAATTATTTACCACAACAGGATAATCATCATAGTCATTCTGAACATGATCATCATCATCGGTAGCAAGGAGAATAGGAATGAATGAAGGAATGAATGAACAAAGAAGAATGCTCCCTTCACTTCACCTCAACATCAATTTTTTCTTCTTGGATTTTTATTGAATGTAGCGGTGGTGATGATGATGGTGAATATAAAATCCCACTTGGTATATTATTAGTACCCGGAGGAGCACTTTGATAGCCTATAATACATTTATACTGCTGCTATTTCGACGGCTAATAAAATATCCTTCAATTTTATTTTTATTTTCCTCTCGTGTGTGTTTCAAGTAAAAATATCGAATCAGGGCCACAAGAGCTCTTGATGGGCACCATGACACATTTTCCGTTTTACTTACATTATTTACTTGGGACTGCTATTTTGGTGGATCGTGTCAGTTCAAAAGGATATTATTCTGCGTTCCGTTCGCTTTTAACTTTGATTAACATTTTAAATAAAACTCTTTTAATGCAACAATCTTTCCTTACATCGTTACAGTGTCTTATTTATTTATATTTGTACTGAGTGCAACGTCTTCTTATAAAACATGCATGTTTGCGTCACAACAGATAAAAGTCACAACCTCAGCTCAATGCTCATTTATGTCTTTACATTTTTAATCTTATCAAAATTTCGAATCTGACTTTGACTATGTACAACTATCAATGTGAGAAAAGGCCCACATAGGTAACGGTACAACGGCATATCATCATCATTCTTTATTTTTGGGAGTTTTTTCTTCCCTTCTCTTCTTTTTACTTCTGCTCACTCAAAACACATTTCCGGTCTTGAAAAGAAAGAAATAAATGTACCTGTTTGTTGAGTTGAGTGTGTCGGCTGCTGATGAAGAGTTGAAAAGACAAGACATGATCATGGGAAAAGGGGTACAAACGGTACAAACACAACATAGTCGAATAGTCAAATAATATCTCTTTTTTTGTAAGTTCGTCGGAAGAAATCCGTCCATCCGTCTGTTTAGCAGCGTCCATCCTTATTTGTTAGCTTGTCTATTTCGATGGTGGTGGCGAGCATGAAAGAGAGAGAATTCAACTTTATTTTAGCTTTCAAAAAAATTAAAGAAAAGAGGATATGCGATGATGATGATGAAGAGGCTGAGGATAGTGTGTAGTGTTGATGGGAAAAGTCAAGTTATCTCTCTCTCTGTTTTCCTCAACGTGTTTATTAATGGCTTTGCCCAATTTGAAAATTGGCTAAAATAAATAGTCGTGTCCTCTTTAACTTTATTTTCCCGTTACAAATACTCAAACTCCTTTCCGGTTTTACCCCTCTTGATGTAAATAATACATACATATTATGTATTCATTCATTGTATGATTATATTTGTTTTGTGATATCATCATTGAAGCATTCATTTTTTTCACTAACTGCCCACATCCATTAAAATACCATTTTTGGTACAGGTCAGACTTAACCTTTGGTACCCTCTCAATCATGAAATTACTATTCATCTTATTACTCATGACCCCAATTTTTTTATTGGTAAACTGACCCATTATTACCATATTATAAGTTTCTAATGCAATGATAGTAATTAAGATTGCAAGAGAGATGATTTAAAATGAGTAAATGTCTCACTTTATTATGTAACCTAACGCATTGTACTATTTACTTTCGAGATGTGATGTAAAAAATATGTACATACGCAAACAACACACTTTCAACGACATGTGTATTATTCAAAATAGCAACCAAGAAATCATGTGCTTTCGAATTTAAAAGACACACAAGTGAGCACCATTCGACATCATTTCATCACACTCTACGTCACGTTTATTTTTCGTTGTTAAATTTCTAACAACGACAGTAAGCAATTTACGTTTCTCTTTCCTGTTGTTTTTCTTGTTTTTGTGGTGGGTCGGTTCGGTTATTTGTCTTTTTTGCATGCTTACCTCTCTTTTCTTGTAACTTGACTTGTGTCAAGAAGAATAAAATTAGTCCTCCGTCCGACTATTTCCTTAGAGCAAACCCGTGTCAGTTCAACAGTCGGAGGATGCATAAAACTTTTCTTTAAAAAAAATAGTACAAATTATTGAGTCACTTATTCAATTCAACTGAAACCAGGTAGACAGAAAGATGAGAAGGAGCACCTGGCAAGTTCATGACTCTTCATCATTTTCATCATCATCATCATATCGCACGTAGCACGTCCTGCCTTTTTTATCTCACCTTTTCAATCTATCTTCTCTGTGATTTTTTTTCTTCTTTAAAAGTTGTAAGTGGATTGGCATGGCAGCGGCACCAAGCCAACCACGCTTGTTTACATTTTTTTCTCTGTTTCAAATTTGCATACTATGTCTACAAGTCTACTCTCTTGTTACGGTGGTGTTGTATACCAAGTGGTGATGGTGGAAGTGAATTGGTACCTACTTATCTGCTCTGCTTTTTGCTTGAAAAAAAATAGAAACTCAATCTTTTTAATATTTCGGTAATGGGAATATGTATTTGCATACATACACGCGCATTATCATTACATGAGGGCATGTGATTATTAATATTATTATTACGATTGCAAAGATATGATATGATTGTATGGTGGTGGTGTATATCTTTTTGTTGACGTCGTTTTTTAATGGTTATGGGGTCCTTTTGGCCTCGTTTTTGCCTTTGCACTCAGCAAAAAAAATATTCAGTATGTGTATGTCCAATAAAAATGAACTCTTAATAGAAACTAAATGCAAACAACCAAGGTTTTCCGTTTTACAAATTGTAATAATTACCATTAGATTTTTTTGTTACTGTTGTGCCACTTTAATGAATCCGCTTACAGCTATAATAAGAAAATGATATGTGACAAGTTGTAATCTACATAAATGTTGTAACCATTCAATTCAGTGTACTGCTCACCGTTCTATCCCTCTCCAAAAATTATTAAAAAGTCGTGTGTGGTATTTTCAATGAAACTGCAATCTTAAATTATTCTTTTGATTCAAAGTTCAGAAAAAAATAATTAAATCGTGGTTATTCGTTATTTGGGTGATTCTTTATTGGAATTCAATTTTAATTCTGAGAATTCATTGCCAGGAAAACCCTGGGCTCAGACGTGCAATCCAATTTTCATAAATAAATTTGTCACGTCTTGGGCAATTGCTTCCATTTCAAAGAGGTACACAAAACTTGATAGGATTCTTGAAGGAATTTTTATCGTCATTCATACAACTTTCCTCTTACTTATTCGCCTCTCTTCAAAATAACAGTAATAATTAAAATAATAGTTACATTTAAGAAGCTCAGAGGCATCAATATTTATTTATTGTCTTGCATTCATTTTTTCGCCCATTTAATATGTATTTTTAAGGTACATTCACTATTGCAAAATAATATTGAACTTTAGTGAACTGAGGCGATAAGTTAAAAAAATATATCCAACCTTGACCAGACGGAGAAAAAGTGGTCCGACTCCTCTCCAATTTTTTTTTCTTGAATGAAACAATACACAGCACTTATGCATTTACCCGTCCATTTCCATTCCACTTTGCATTTAATTTTTTTAAGCATAAATCCTTCTCTGCTCCTCTCGCTCTTAAAATACATAAACGATTAAGATAGTAATCCCTTTTGAACAGGCTTATCGTGAAACTATCTGAAAAATATTTTTGGAAGTTTAGTATTATTATAATTTGCTGAGTATATGAAACGATATGATGAGCAACTGATAATGGTTTTTTTTCTTCAGTGTCATGTAATCCAGACATTAAAAGCATCCTGAAAAAAACTGTTGTCGCCGTTACACGCCACTAAACTAGATGATTATTATATGACGAGTTGAATGACAGTATTATTTGTCAGTAGTCATTGCGTTAAATAGTCAACTTAATTGATTTTTAACGAGCTTTAAAGTTTTTCGTTAAAAAAATATTAAGTGATAACACAGTGCCAAACAACACGTTTGCAAACTATGTACACATACATTAACAATTAAGAAAAACAAAACGATTATTACCATTATCATAATGTTTAGATGTGAACAAAATGCATTCTTTACGGTTTGGTCATCATCACATAACCAAAATAATAACAGTTTTAACGACTAGGCGCATAAAGTGGTTTGTCAAATAAGATATTACGAAGATGACAAATAAAGTGTGTTCAAATGACACATTTTCACAACTTTTCAATATTTTAGACAAGAAATAAGTAAAAACCATGAGTTTTCCTGTCATGTCATGTTGCTCATACTTTACTTATGACTAGCATCAGTATAGCCATTAATTAAATATTTTTCTACAGAAGCTTTCCAAAAAAAATCGTCAGAAAGCTTGATACTCACTTGGAATAAAATAAACTTATTATTCTCCATTTTCTTGTAAACAATCAAAGGTGACAACGCACAAATTATTCACTTCTCTTCTTTCTTATCCATTCGCTGGATGGCTGTTACACAACATAAAAATATTTAATTGCTTCTGCCTGCTTTACTGTTGACTTTGTGTGTAGCCACACAAGACAAGTTCACTTCCAAAAAAATCATCATTATATTTTCCCTAAAAATGGTGGTCATTCAATTGTCTACTTATTTCACCACGGCTAACCCTTTAAGGGTATTATTATGAATTGAATGATGCGTATGGGTTACCAAGGCATTACATGAAGATGACTATGTAAAAAATATATTGAAAGGGTACACACAATTAACAATGCAACTTTGGATTAATTCGAAATTGTTACGTTACGGCCAGCAATAATAGTGATGGCGGTAGCTATGTTGTTTTTTGGAGGAAACAGTCCTTTTCTCATTCACACATTCTCTGCTGATATATATTTCCCCAAACAACAATACCATTGTACACAGTTTTCTTTCCCTTGTTACAGTTGCTGATTAGGTAACAGTTGGCATGACAGTTGGATTATTTTTTCAAGTACCCCTCAAATACTTTATAAAAGAATAAAAAGCAATGGCCAAAGGGTACCACCACCGTGGCAAAAGTACAGCAAGCAGTTTTGACAAAAAAGGGTTGAAAAAAATGTTTTTCAGCTAAAAACTATATAAAAGCGTTAAACATTAAATTAACATTTTTTTTTATATTATTGTCCATTACCCTACACAACAATGTATGCATAGTACAAATAAATAATACATACATGCATTTTTGCCAGATGATGATGCTGGTAAAGGTAACAATGGAAACAGGAGGCTATAATACACAGCGTGGTGCACATTTCAATTTTTTTTGAAATTGAAACAGTTGCTGCTGATATTGTGTTTTAGGTGATGATGATGATGTGTATGTCAAACAATTACTATACAATTTTCTAGGTTTTTTTCTTTATTGTTAATATTAAGTCGTTAAAATATTTTTCTGGAAAACATAAAAAGTAAAATTTTATTCTTCAAAAAACTAAAAAAAAGTATAACAATTATGAAAGGAGTAAGTAAGGAAACAATAAGAAAATTCTAATGACTACAATAATAATAATTATAGTTAATCGTTACGAAGGTAGCCAAGAAAAGCATCGAATATTGATTATAATTATTACCTAGCTACCTATCATTTCTGAATTGTTACTTTGTAAGAAAAGTATATTTAAAAATATAAGACAACAGCTGTAAATGAATGAGGCCTAATCATTCCTCATGATACAATTAATAAAACGCTAACAATAGCAACTTAAACTTAACGACCAAAAAAGGAAGGAAATCCAAAAGAAAAGAAAAAAAACATTTCCATGCATGCAATCATGTTGAATGATTGGCCCAGGTTAGGTTCCTATTTTTCAGGGCCAAGGGCTACTTTTTTGGTTGGACTTGAATTTTTTTAAGTACTCATCTGCCTGCCTGCTTGTCTGATCAACAGCTTTTTTGTCCACTTTTTTATTTATTGAAAAAATGGGTCTAGCATAGTGTAAAGCATTTATAAAGCAAGCGGATGGACTACGCGATGACGACGATTGTCGGGATTAATTTTCTTCCAACTAAAAAGAAAAAAAAGATGTATAAAGCCGGCTGATATTATGTTTCATGATAGATGCGTGTGTGTATATTTTTTTGTAAAAAAAGGTTGATGTATTGGCCGGCTGTTGCGTTAATTCCTTTTATTTTTTCGCTTTGCATGATGTACACAAGAAAGTACAAGTGAGTGGTCGACGAGATGATGATGAACAAAAAACGTAGAAATATATTCTTTATTACAGCGAATAACTAGTGTCCCAAGGGCACACATATACGCAACATGCGTACAGTGTGCGTGGACCTAGGTTCATAGCTTTTCATTTGGCCTAGGCCTTGAATTGAAAAATCAGAAGATGAAGTGGAGAAAAAACTGGTTTTTCTTCTTTTTTCTCTGGTTGGATGGATGGATACTCTTATGAAAAAAATGTTCTTTCATTTTTCTACCTGTTCCTTTGCTCCTGCACAGCATATGCCATGCCATACCACCAGGTAGCATGCGTAGGTAAAAGGCCAGTAGGTAGGGAAAAAAAGAAGGACCAGGAAGGAAAAATGAAACCTTTTTTTATTAATCAAGCTTGATTGATTTTTTTTATCTGGCTACTTTTTTCCTTTTCGAAACGATGCACTTCTGCTGTTCTATATTAAATGTATATGTGTATTTTTCAAGGACATTTGGATGGATGAAAAAAGACAAAACTTAAACTTATAATTTTAAGTATCAAATTTTCAAGGGATTCCGAATTTTGGACTAAAGACAACAAACGACGACATTTGTTTTTGGAAAATGGTTTTTCTTGTGTAATTTGATATGTTATTTTTGTCCGTCTAAAAAAAGAGCGGAGAGGACCGACCGGCAGAGGCATGAAATTTTGGTACAACAAATACTTTGTGAAAAATCTGTCGGGTTAACTTGTTAAAAAGGGAAGAACAAAGTGTCCTGTGATTTTCAAAAAAAAAATGTTGCACAAAAAATATAAGTTTTTTCTTCTTATTTTCATGACTATTCTTGTCTTCATCGTTGTACTTGTATACATAAATAGTAGGTTGGATAAACAACCGTCAAGAGATCGCCATATGATTACACAAAATTTCAAAATAGTGAAAATAATACGACTTTATGTCAGTGAGCTATTTAAATTTTTACTTAACTTTCAAAAGAAAATAAGGAGGTTTGTTCGTACCACATTTTTGTGGGTTTATAAGCGGTGTTGGTGGTGGACAATCACGAAGAAGCAAAAAAAATTGAGGCTTTAACGTTGTCATAAAAGCGAAGAAAATGCCCAGAAAATTGGTGGTCGTCCTTTCTTTACCTTTTGTGTGTGTGTGACCATTTACCATTTTTTACATCTTTTTTTGTAAGGCTAACAATCAGTTATGAATACACAATTATGTGAATACATGTAAACGTATTTCCGGACTTGTTCGCTGGACACGACAAGATCATAAAAAAGAGTATATTTGTGAACTGAACACTGTAGTTTTTTGATGAAAGCAACAATGAATCGTAAAAATAAAAATAGCTTAAAATATACTCAAGTATTTTGTGTAAAGAATTGAAACTCAAGTAGTGGGTATGGTTTCAAAGGGTCTGCAATGCAATCCCTGTCAGTTGGTATTTTTGTGTAAAGTAGGATCTTAATTATGTACAATAACCTTATCTACTCATGCATGCTTTTTGTGGAGACTTCTTCATATTTTATTTTTGCTAAACGTTAATCTCAGAAGAGATGTCAACTCTTTTCAGCACTGCCATGTAAACTGGAAACCTTGAACTGCAGAACAGAACAATACAGCATTTATTTTATTTTTTTACTCAATTGGACAATAACCCAAGTGTGATGTATTTTGTGATGTGACGAGATTGACACGGGAATCATGTACTTATCCTCCTGGCTGACTGGAAGGGAAAAAAGAGAAAACCAAGCGGGGAAATATTTCGGAGCGAAAAAATAATTATAATAATTCATACTACATACATGGACCACCACTCCTCTTCACATTCATCATTTATATTATGAATGGCTAAAAGTTGTAAAAAATTTCGGATATTCTTTGTAAAAAAAAATTGTGTGTGGATGAAAGAGAGCTTCTATGGTTGCACTGGTGGTGGTGGTGGTTGATAATTGAAAGATGTAGATAAGCAAGTCTCACGCAGTTTTTTGCCGGCCTGCCCACTGATTATAAAGAAAGGTTGTAAAAGCAAAAGAGTATAATTATTGGCAACTGATGAGTTCGTATACAAGGTAAAAAGGGGTAATACTTTTATATGAATGCTGTGCTGACTTATGATCATGTACTTTACTTTGTTATGTCCAACTGGGAATATAGCATGGACATGGACAGTTGCATAGAAATGGCGATTAAAAGCTTTACTCTTTCTGACTGAGTGAGAGGATGGAAGCTAGAATAGAAGTGTCAAACCCTTTTTTTAATACAAGAGAATGAAAACAATGCAGAGAGGTTGATGGCTTGGTTACCATACCATTTTTCTAGTATTATTTTTATTTCTGATGCCCACTGGGGAAACTCTGAGTGAAACGACTCTGACCATCATCAACATTTTATTTTTAAAAAGTAAAATAGCTTTGATATGTGAGTATATTATGTATGTGTTATTTTTAGGAAAAAGGGTAGTATTTATAAGTATTATATAACGTAGTGTGTTTTTTTGTTGGAAAATGGGTGCCTAGTCACTTATTTAATGAGCGTTTGCTCTTCCCATTCCATTTTCTTCCTTTTTTACTTTGCTCCTTGGCTTCGTGATGATGACGTTCCATATGGCATGGTTATTTTTATAAGAGGCTCTTTTTAGAGAGGCAGAATTATATATGGGTAGAGTGAGAGAAGAGGAAGAAGGGTAAAAAACGATGATGTTAGTTAAACTTTGAAGAGCAAGGGAAACGACCATTAAAAAGTGACTTTGTTCTTTTGAAGCTCTGTTTGTGATGCTGCTGGTCAACCAAAATTGAAGGCTTGAAAGAAAAATCCGCACTCACTCACCACACCACCATGTACACTACAATATTTCCCCCTTTTATATTACAAATAAAATACAAGGGCCGTTGCATTCACAGGTTTTTGTATGATGGGAAAAATATTGGATTTTTTTAAAAACTAGGCCATATGGTATAAAAAACAATTGAAGATGATATGATGAGGAATATAAGGAGTTTTTGGAGTGTAAGGTCAGTTATTAGTACAATCAGTCAATAATACAATGTGACTGGTTATTTAACAGTGTAAGTTTAAAGGAGCAAAAAAATCATGACTTGACTACTAAAATAAATAATTGAGTTGAATCAGAACAAGAATATGTTGAAAATTGAAAGACGTCTGTGTATTGAAAGTAAAATTGGATTGGATTTCGTGTTTGTTTCGAATTTCATCTTAAGAATGTGTTGCAGTTGTCCAGGAAAAATCTTAAAGAATAAATAAACTAATAACAACTTTTGCTTTCGTTTTTTATTTCACTTTTTAAAACATGTACTTCCACACAGGCAATTACATTTGAGTATATATTATGTATTAAATTTAATGCCAGCTAAGTAAAGGGTTAAAAATAACCATGTGGCATGTCATGCTATTGCGTGTTGAGAATATTTAATGTGAGGCTTTACTTTACTTTCCTTTACTAAGTTTTTTCCTTCAGCTTTAAAAATTGAAAGGGTCCATGCTTATTCTTGTATAGGTCAGTGAACAACATCAGAATTGTTCAGAAAAAAATGACAATAATCCCTTGAAAAGTTGCCCAGTTGCATCAGAGTGCTGTGTTGTTGCACGGATTATCAATCTGTCTGTCTGCCTATCTATCTTTCTTAAGTCAAGTCAGGAAGAAGAATGAAGAACAACCCAAAGTCCATTTCCTTGGTCACCTTGACAATGAAAGGAGAGAAAATGGGATTATTACTATCATCATTTGATGGTATTGTTGTCTAGGTCTGGTTTTCTGGATGATGATGATGATGATGATGATGCCATGTCCATTTTTACAACACCACAATCCTAACAAACAATCCAATTCAACTAAAAAGAGAGTGGGAGAGACCCTTAAAAACATTTTTTAAGGGAAGGGTATCATCATCATCGTCAGCTTCAATCTTCAATAAAAACTTGTCCGACAGCATTCCCTCAAGAGATAAAAAAGAGCTGTTTGCGTTTGCTTGCTGGCTCATTTCCCTTTCCATTTCATTTTGTGTTAAAGAAGCGCTGGCCATGCCAAAGGCAATCCGGAGGATAATTGACGACGACCTTTTATGATGGTGTTTGGTCATGATGATGATGATCATGATTGTCAAGAAAATGTTGTAGAAGTGTTGCTGATGTTGCTCTGTAAGGATTTTAAAATAGAATCATTTTTTATTATTATCTCTCTCGTTCCATGATAATAATGATGGGCATTTTTGGAATGAAAGGGAAAATGAAGGTCAAGTCCGTCCAACAAACCAACTGGCCACTTCACTCTCAACTCTTCTTCTCATCCAGAATAAACGACCACGATAAAAAAATAAATCTGGAGTTTTTTTGTTGAATATATTTTTTTATCTGGACCCTTCCTCTACACACATATACACACGCCTATTTGTGTTGGCTTCGTGTATTCAAGTGTTTTTATGGCAATAGTACTGTGGTTGTGGTGGTATTACTGGACTGCAGACTCCTTTTTTAAGTGATGATGATGGTCCAGCTGCATGAGTATCGTCAATCATAAAAACGTGCATACTTACATTGTGCGTTATATGTATGTATTCTTCTGTGATGTTTTCGTTTTTAAAAATTGTATGCAACATTACACATCTCATGTAAGCAATCGTTTCTTCTTTAACGTAAAAAAAACGCTTATGTATACATTCCTGAAATAAGTATATTTTTTATTCGAAACTGATCATTACTAAATTGTTATATAGTTTTGAACAAGGTTACATAAAAAACTGTTCTAGTAAAAAATATATTAAGTACCTTTTAAAAATTGAAACGTAAAAGATCACACATACGGAATGCTTTGGAAAATGCAGCGGAAAATAACAAGAAGTGTTCAAGGTTGACCATCATTATTATCAGCATCGTTTTATCATGATCTAATACAAAGGAATTCATCTTTATGTAATAATACTTTGTATTTATTTATAAATTTTTTTTGTGTCTCCTTCCTACATTTTTTCTGAGAAGTTTATGTTTCATATACGCAATACGCATTTATGTGGTGGGGCTCAAGACCTGGTCATTTTTTAAAGATTATCTGCCGACTAGTGGTACAGAAAAGATTTTTTTATATCTCGTTTCATGTGTGATGATCATGTGTAAAAAGTAGGGAAGAAAAAAAGGTAAGTTGCGAAACGGAAGAGGATTAAATATATTTTTTGTAGAGTGAACCTGACACTTTTTTCGAGAGCACATCTGATGTAGAAAATACACGATATCTGTTGCTTACTGCTCGGTCGTCATGTAATTTAATCTGGAAAAACGGTCATTTGCAACAAAAAAACGATTTTTTTGTGATGTGTTGTTTGGAAATTGAAATAAATAATACAAATAAATACAAAAGAAATAATGGTAGTTAGCAGTAAGCTGCAATCCAAATGCAATGGCTTGGTTGGCTTGACTTGACAAAGCAGTACGGGTACAGTTAGTATAAATGTACGTGGTTTTCCTCATAAAAATAATATTCTCTGGAAATATGGTTCTTCTCGTGAAAAACCTAGTGTACTAGGTCAAGTCATAAAAATCTATGCATGCACTATGACGTATTTATACATATGTATAGCTTATAGCTACACATTTTAGCATATTTATTTTGTAAAAAATGCACTTTACTTTTAATTCGATATGTTGTTGGTCGAATGTCTTGGAGTATAAGTCAGGTTTTACAAGGATTTTAAGGTTCAAAATTGAAATAATTAGATTTATTAGATTTTTGGGTTGTATGTCAAGGTCACTTAAATTTGTGCGTTTTTTATATGGGTTTGTTGACTTAATAGTTTATGTAAAAAAAAGATAATACATTTTGAGAAACGTGGAAATAGCTTAATTCAAGGGATGTTTCTTGAGTTGACATAATCGTTCTAAATGACATGAATTGCTTCATGCAACACTCCCCCCAAAAAATCTACTTGTCCGAGATCGCTTGCGACCATATTTCTTTCGTTATAAAATATTGTAAAAATGTGAGAAAATAGTTGGGGATAGTTACAAATATTTTCTCACAATCACAATAATCAGTTGGGAGCAATTTGTTATGTGACAAGAAATAAAATAAAGTATCCACATTTTTATTGTGGTCCACAGTCCACACCAGCACACACTGTAATGGTGGTGCGCAGTAATGGCCGCTATTTCTCAAAAGAACAGAAGGAAATCAGTGAAGCAGTTATGATCACATAACATCTTTTTTTTTCACTTCCCTCTCATACAATATATTTATCGCCACTTTAGAGAAAAAATAATAATAAAAAAGAATCGAGAATTATTGAGAGACTTTTATATTTTTTCCCACAATTCTAAATGCGTCTATGTGTCCAAAAGTGGTTTGTAATGACCAGACCACCAGCATCATATCATATCAGTTTGTATGAACAAGAGAATTTTCTTCAGTAGCCTGTGATTCTCTCTGTCTGAAGAAGAAAAAGTACTTAGCTTAAGTAGTAACCCATGAAAATGATCTGAAAGTTGAGAGAACGTACTTCCGTTTTTGTCAGGAGAAAACTTGGCAAAAGCCCACGACACAGTGTTATGCATGCCGTGTCACTTTACTACTATTTTGCTATGATTTTTTGTGTAAAGGCCGCTTAGCTAGTAAAGGTTCTCTCTTACTCTTCTGTTGTCTCACTGGTGAGCAAAATGTGTAACAATGTCATGTCAAAAAGTGTATTATTTGCTAGAGAGCCAGAAGCAGAGCATTTTGGTTTCGATATAAAAAGCGTTAAAAAAAGGAAAAGGACACCAGCAACAACCACAACACCTCCATCATCACTACCATTGCATTGCCATCCGCATACAGTCCATTAGCTACCTTATACCATACCTCCTCCTATACTACTTTTCATGGTGATCATGATGGTATACATATATGTAATTTCGACGAAGAGGCCAAATGCCCATTAGTACACACACTTTTTATACATGATAATAAAAATATATATTTTGTGATCGCCCTCCACCGCCACCACCATCATCATCTCCTCCCAAACATTTTGCATTATCCCGTATCTCCCTCTCTTGATATCCACATCGTCGTCAGTAGGAGCATCAGAGTTATAAAGAAAATGTTTTGGCACAGTTCCCAGGGCTCCATCATCATCATCAACTGGCGAGTAAAAAACACCGAGAAAAATACGAATCTCTCTATCTTCATGTTATAAAGTGCATAGGTACGTGTATGTATGCATACCTACACAAAACACTACTCATCTCTTTTCTCTCCTTCCACTTAACTTTCAACCCTGCAAAAGTAAAACATATGATGATGACGATTATGGTGTGGTGATCATCATAATGCCTGCCTGATTGTCGTTGCATCAAGCATTAAAAAAAGTCATCTTAGTACATAAAGTATAGGAACGTAGATTGGTGGAATATGTATGTACATAAACTGTGTACACGGGAAAAAAATAAATGATCTTTTGTGGCTTGGCTTCACTTTGTGGATACTGCAGCGTGGTCCACAATAACTCTACTTGTAGCAAACAAGAAGAAGAACATGTTCGACGATCCGTGGAAATTGATATTTATGTCGAGTCGTATTCTTCTTACAAAGTTTTCAGAGAGAGAGAGAGAAAATTAAGAGGAAACACGTGATTGTGATAATGATCATCCTGGTGTGGTGACGATACGGTTCCTTCTCTCTCAGACTATAAAGTACTTAACAGCTTTTCTGTTTTTTATGTATTCTGAGTAAAGTACAAAAATTATCGGCTGCTACTTGAATCTTTCTAATTAAATGGAATGCTGAAAATATTTGGATTGATTCATAGGATTTTGTACTTTGATTCGTATTTTACCTGATTTGATTACATGACTGGTTTAAATTGCAATGTGTATTTTTCCTTGAAATTTACTTTTCATACATTTTGTCATGGCATAAAATGGACAGGGAAAAAAACTTCGGACTTTTCCTTCTGTCTCCTGTCTTACTATGTTGTTTTGAGTGGATAGCAGGAGCTCTAAAGTTGGTTCTAAATTTAGAGGTTGTGTAATCTTCTTTTTCTTGTTCACCACCGTACCGTACCGACCGTCGTCTTCTATGCATCTCATCATCATCGTCATCATCCTGCCTGCCTTCTCAACTATTTTCTACCGTCTTCATACCGTTACATTACTTATTATTATCATCGTCATCATCATCATCAGGCTACAATGTATGATGGTCCATTCCATTTCATTATGGTGCTTTTTTGCAGTGAAAATGCAGTGCGCACACATATTGCACTTCAAAAATGTATAATAATAATGCATCATTATTATTACTGCTGTTTGCATAGTACGGTTTAGAATATGGTGAGCAGTTTTCGAACACATTTTTTTGTGCATTCTCAGAATCAGGCCTTTGGCTTGTGGGTTTGCATTTAAACGGAACGTCATTAAAAAAGAGTTTTTACTGTTGGATGTATTTTACTGCGACTCAGTTCGTCGCAAGAGGAGCAGCTAAACCAACAAAAAATGCATAATAATAATAGTAATAATTGTTGGAGTATGCAATGTAACAAAGTTATATCCATATAATATACTTTGTATGTAGGGTGGGAATGGATGGGAGGAGTGGGAGGAAACTTGTGTCTCTCTACTGACTCTGAGCAGACATAGAGTAACCCTTTCTCGGACAAAAAAGAAATACTCTAAAGCTCAGTCTCTCGTAGGACATTTATACGAGTACATAAATAAATGCATTCAACTCAAGATTTTTTTTGCTCCTAGTATTTTGTTTTATGAAGAATTATTATACCCGGGAAAAATCCAGAGACAAAACATAGATTGCATACATAGTTGAGAATGTTTGAGAGTGAGAGAGTGTCCAAAAATACAAAAATATATTTTTTGGCTGTCGCTTGACTTGAGTTGAAGAAAAACTGGCCTCTCATCTTAGCAAGTAACACTAACACGTAGGCAGAGAGAGAGAAAATGTTCAAGTAAATAAGATTGTAATGTCCTCCATATATGCATGTAGATATACCATATTATGTACATATAAATGTACAAATATTTGCCCTGGTCCTCTTGATCGTCTCAATTTCCTCTCTCTTTTCACCTTGTTGTGTTTTTTAAGCGAGTGAGTAACCTTGTGTCTGCTGGGATGTATGTGATGTGAATTGACTTGACTGAAATATATGTGCAGTCTACACACATTCATTCGGATTTCCTTAACTTTTGCTCGGAGTCTCTCTCTCACTCTAGACTAGCCATAGTTTTTATAAAAAATTGCCACCTCGATACTTTTTACTTCGATTTGTAAGGCCAAAGCTGAGCAATTCATGATAAGCTGTGAGTTTTGAAAAAGGGCTGAGGTCATAATGTGACCTTTTGTCATGTGATGGGGCTCGCTGAGGCTTGTGAGTGTTATCATTCGCAATTCCTGCTTTTTGTCAATGTGTAGATAAGTTTTGAAGCGAACGAAAAAACAATTATTTACCAGGCAATGGGATTTACATGATGTGTAGCTTTTGTCGTGACTTGGTCACGGTCCAGTGGTCATTATGTGTGCTTTCTTTCCACGAGAAGACGGGAAGTCATCAAGTAATTGCTCACCAAAAACTTCAGTGAACGCAACTGTTTTTCTTACTGGTCTGTCTTGTCTTTTAGGTTTTGGGCTTGGTTCCTAATTTTTTTCTGACTTGACTGATGATTACCTTACGTACCAATAAGTAAAGCTTCAGAGAGAGGCGAAGCTAAGCGGCGGATATGCTTTATGCCATTATTATAGCATTATGTGATAGGCCAAACAAAACCAGGCAGGGGAAAATATAAAATCATCTTGTCCGTCTAACTGTCGTTGCAAAAAAATGCCATAATGTCAAGATAATATAATAGTAAAAATAATAATGGTCGAAGTTGTTGGTACTTGAAAAAAGTAGCAGGCTTTTGTTGAGCATAGCCAGGTGTCTTCTTTCCATAAAAAAAACAGGCAGGGTGGCAGGCGGAAACGAACCTGTACATTTTATTTTCAGAAGAAAAAGAAGAAAAAAATTGTTTCCTTTGAATGGTATCGGTGTAATAATGTTGAATTGGTGGTGATGATGGTAGGAGGGTAATGAAATCATAGAGCACCACAGCAAAGTAATGTAATTATTATTTATTTATAGCAAAAAATAGCAAAGTCATTTTTAATGTCCAGCCCTGCCCCAAAAATATGCATGTATGTATGCATGTCTGTAGTCTGTATATATCATGTATCCAAAGTCAAGACAAGAGTACAGTGTACCATATTTTTTATCCTCTTGGCTGCTGTGCTGCTGAGAGAAGAAGAGGAAATGGCTTGTAGTAAAGTGGACGAGGAGAAAAAAATAGCAGCATCAGAAGAAGATGATGAGATGATGAGTATTTTGAGCAACGGTGCATGGAAAATCAAGCTAATAGAATAAAAAGAAGGGTTGAGTTTGAGTAGAGCAGTTAAGTGCGCACTGTACTGTGTGAGTGAGCAATCTTTTTGAATTTATGAATTGCTCGCCTTTTATTTTAACGATCAGAGTAGACAAGACAGGAAGACTGTACAAGTGAACGGAAAGAAAATTGAATTCTGAGAAGAGGACAACAACAAGAAGCAAAACTGGTGATGTTGATGATGACGGGAAACAACGGCAAATTTGCTTTTAAACAAAACTAGTGTCTTGTCTTGTTATATAGGATGGTGCTTATTGCTCACAGAGTGCTGCTTGCTGCTATGCAAATTTCTAAAAAAAATGAGTGTCCAGCTGTGACCTGGGCATTATCTTGACAAAGGAATCAGAAAGAATCATGATAATAATGATTATCTTTATTGTTGAACTAGCAGCAGCACCCACCATTGTCATCCTAATGATTATATGATGATGATGACGCTGGTGTATACAGGATACATCACTTTTTTCGTATGGGTCAGCCTTCGTCATAATCGTCATCATCATAATTTATATAGGCTCGTAATATAGCTGGGTTTACATGCATGCAAGTAAAACATATAAACAAACATGGTCCATTTATTTCACATCATCAAACAAACACCATGATGAACTGTTATTATGATGGAACGCCCATAAACTACAAAACTTGGCATGGAACAACTTTAAACTTGTAGAAAAATATGATTTCCTTTGAATTTGTGAATATATGCACAGTACACACTTTTTTATGATAGTACGACAAGGTTTGCAATAAATAAATTGCAATTGATGTCGTTGACATTAAAGTGTGCACAAAACATGTTTTATTGAAAGCGTATGTCTTTATTTCAAAGAATTTTGGTGCTCTTTAAAAATCAGTGGAAAAGCCACTCGTTGATAAGTCGATATACTTATGTGATTCTATGAAAATTTTTGGTTACTTGACCTGTAGACTTTAATCTAAACTGACAGAGAGTCATACCTGAAAAATTCCAGCGTAATCTTGTATACTGAAACTGGCTTAAAATATCCCCACGCCATCATCAAAAATCTACAAGCAAAAACACATATCTAAATGCCTGTTCCATTTGATTGACTTTTTATTGGCTTTCTGGTCATTTATTGGTTTATTGGGTTTTCAAGATGAAAACTTGATGATGATGATAATGAGACTGAACATGAAGGGACAACGCCTACGGATTTTTGGTAAATCTATTTTTATTACAAATCAGAGTCGTCCCTCTCTGTAGAATTCAAGTAAAAAGTAAAGGACAAGTCACGACAAGCGTCACGGTTTCCAATCTGAACTAAACCAAAATCGTGCCCAAACTACCGAAGGAAGCGACGCTTAGGCAGACCAGTGCAATAAGTGTGTTTGCTAGGTCCATTGAAACGTCAGCTTAAAATAAAGAAACAATTGATTAGAGAAGATGGGTATAGGAAAAAAATCCTGACTGATATTGTCTCTGATCATTTTCTTTTGCATGATGATGAATGTGATGGTCAAACAAAAGATATCAACATCATCATTTGCATGAGAATGGCTAAGTGCAAAAATTCCAACCTGTATCATCATTATCCTCTGTGTCTTGTTCTCATCACTCATCGTTCTCCTTTTTTTATTAAAAGTGAGCCAAGAATAATAAGTCAAGAGATGAAAACTTGCTGATAAATGCTCTAAACAGTTTATAACCGAGAGCGGGATTTACAGAGAAAAAGAATGAAAGGAATAATAAAATTGAGAAAACAAAGTGGATCATCTTCATCTTTTATTTCTATCTTTCCATTCAGTATACTTAGCAGTGTCAATGCCAATTCATCTTTAAATCGTCATCCTAGTGCCGGCTGCCGTCGTCACCGCTTGCGTTTTAGAGTAATTCTTTTTTTCTATGAAAGCATTACTTTTTATTTGAACAAATCATGTCCATCTGTCCAGCTGTCTGTCCATCCAACAAAACCAAACAACTGTATCACCGTCTTCATCATTATCACTATCATTTACTATTATCCTTATCATCACATAAAGCATGACCGACACGGCACGAACCAATTGCAATTCTCTGAAAAGCATAATAAAATAAATGCTGCCATACCCAAAGAATCTCATCATTAAAAAGATTTGTCGTGTCACTACTTAACCGACTCAGATACATAAAATTTTTCTATTTTTTTTTCAAATGGAATTCCTTTCTATTCTTGTCAGCATCCTCATCTCTCTTCATCGCTGACCCGAAAACTCATTCAGTCATGTTCGGTATAACCCCTTGGAAATTTTAATTGGAATTCTAAAACCAAAGAGATGTTGTAGCAAAAATACAATTGGATTTCCATTGCCATTGCCAGTGCCACTTGTGTAAAGTCAACGGTTTAATTATTAGCCAATCCCTCCTCCAACCCTTTCTATCTATCCTCCTGTTTCAATTTTTCAATTTCAATTCAATTAAAGACGCTTCCCTTTATGGTTTTCCCTAATTTTACCCTTCTACATGTGTATGCGCTTATGGCAAGTGTGTTTTGTGCTGTAATAACCCGACTTGATCATAATGATTACCATCCGATGCCATGATTCGCCGTGGATAATTGGAGGTGTGATGTGCGATCCTTTTTATTGATGCACATAAGTATGTGAGTGTATGCATGCAATATTGCTGAAAAACGCCTACACCAAATAAAAAAGTATATTCCATAAAGTTCACCCATCCAACACCATGAAGGCTTGCCCTGCTCTTTAATGGGCTTCTCGGCAAATCTTTTTCTTCTTTATTTCATCTACCTGATCAACCAGACCGGCAACGCCAGAGCACCAGTCAGTAATAAAATAAATGTCAGAGTTGATTCATTCTCTTCTTGTCTGACAAGCAGTAATAATAGTAGCTGTAGAACAGCGGACTAATTACATATATGTTTGTGTGTATTGCATATATGCCTGACTTGACTTGGCTTGACTGACGACAACGTTTTAAGAAATGTGATGTGAGTCGTCCACCATCACCGCCACCACCTCAGTAGTACTCTTTGTCGTTCTGTTGTCCTCCTCAAAACTTTTTATTTTACTACTATTTCATGGGGCTTTAAAAATTATCTTTGGTAAATAAAATTGTAATAGAGGCCAAGAAAAACGTAGAAATATTTTAAAAATAGCCACCCATCCATCCATCCCCATTTTACCTACCTACCTATCTATCTACGTAGCCATATACCACCACCACCACCTCCTTCCTTTCTGACTTCCTTTACCGATGATTTCTTGACATCAACTTGGCTTCGTTGGTTGTATGACTCTTATGTAAAAAGTAGCCATGGATACTCAACACTGTTGCACTGATTTGCTCTCTTGACTGACTAAAAGCCAAAAGTTGTAAAAAAAAATTATTGAGACGACAAGTCAAGTCAAGTCAGAATGTCACCGAGAGAGTAAAGCAAAAGCAGAGAAAGAGAGGTGACCAAACAACCTTTGTTTATTATCGACTTGGCTTTGTACTCAAATTTAAATCTTTTCACATGTGTGGGTATTATGTATAAAAAAGTGCATAAACACATACACACTCTGACACATAACATGGCAACATTTTCTCTCTTTCCTAGTGACTGATCAACATCATCTTCTTCATATCATGCATCTCTAATGATCAACTTTTAAAAGTGAGATCTCCACTGAAAAGTAAATGTAGCGTTGCAACGTTTCTTGTGTTGCAGCAGCAAACCAATAGTGACGCTAAGTTATCCCTCTTCTCTCTCTCTTTCTTTCGCCATTCAATACTCACATCTCTGTCTCGGATATTTTTTTTGGCTAACTTTGTCCCAAAAATAAAATTCTTGGCAAGGGAACAGCAGGAACGACGACGACGGACCATCTTTCTTATTTTTCCCTACTGTCTTTATACTTTGGTTGTGTTAATGTTGTTGTGTCCGATCATTTCATTTTATCTCTCTCTCTTCTACTTTTGCTCTTCACTACTCACTCAACTCAAAACACAGAACTCACATATATTATTATCTTTGCATCTCTAAGAGAGAGACCCCACCATACTTACTTATTTGCTTTAGCCATCATTATCATCAAGCTCATTTTTTACCAGCTTATCTTTTTTCAAGCTAAAAAAATCTCCCCATTTTTATCGTCTTCAGGTCCTCTTCTCCTGATGACGACGACGGCAATGTGATGATCATGATGATCATGACTGCTCTCTCGTCCCTAAAGTAGAGTTTGACTTGACTTTGTGAGTCGGACGGAAATTGGATATTACCACGGTTTTGTTGACATCACTACCACCACAGCATCATCATCATCGTCATCATGCCCATTGCATTGCTAATATACTTATTATTATGTACCTCTTTATTTTTTTATGCTGCACTAGTAGTGGAGTGGATGGCCTGCTGCATCCATATCAGCATATGAATTTTTCTGTCTGTGCAGTTGTTGTGAACACATGGACCATTCTGAAAGCATATGCACTAAAAAAACAACGAAAAAACTCTAAGAATCTTCTTTCTCATGATCATCAACCCTTTCCTTAAAAAAAGAAGAAGATAGATGCATCCATACATTTTATCTTCCACCTCCTTCCCCCTCCACCTCCCGTTTTTCCAAGCTATCCGGGAGAGTTTGCCGGATAAACAGCATAAGTAAAAAATAAATCGTCTTTCAAAGGAAAGTTTTTGTCTTTCAAAAAAAAACTTGTGACTTCACTTAGTTTGTATAATGAAGCAAAGGAAACAGTCAAATGTATCTATCCTTCTCTACTTTCCAAAACGTATTTAAAGCTGACAAACAGAAAAATATCGCTACGTATTCTAATGATTCTCTCGAGTCCTGAAAGAGAGAGAGAGGATGTAGGCGGATATTGCAAGTTCAGCAGTAACAGTTGCATTAAAACAGAGAAAAAAGAACAAAAAAACCATATATAAATGGAGTTTTTCTCTCTCTTTGACTCACTCAGCTTTTCTTTCATTTCTCGGTGGAGATAGTTGAGCTTGAGAGATAGACAGTAGAAAAAATGAACTAACGCAAAAAAAATTAAAAGAAATTTTTACTACAGCAGCAGCAAGCATGAACGGAATGATTTTTGAGATAGAAAGAGAGAAACGAACAGTTGTACAGAGAAGAGACTTGTGCGTGTGTTCTCTTTTACATAATTACCGATACTGGCAGTGCACTAGTTGGATAGTGTACTGCTTCTTCTTGATAAAAAATATATTTTGTGCTGCTGGCTTACCATACGCAATGCTCTACGCACATAATAACAGTCTGGTTGACATTGGCATTGGCAATGAACACTGAAAATCATCATCTCCATCGCCCTGTAATCACAGTCATCGCAATAGACTGCTGCTGATGCAGTAGCATTTTTTATGCGTTTTTCTTACTTTTTGATGTGATGCTAATTTTCTTTTCGTTTTTTTTTCATTTTCATCATCACCATCACCAATGTATGTTTAGTCCAAATTTTATTGATAGTTCACCAAACGGGAATTTATAGTTTTTTTTGTATTCTCCAATTAAATTCAGTGACATTTTTTTGGATAGACAACTAAAAAATTGAGTTGACAATGATGAGCTGACGATGATAGGATGTCGATGTCACTAGTGCTGATGATGATTATGTTGGTTCCGGTGCAGTGCTGCTCGTGATATTTATAAGCCTTCCAGAAAGTGAGCAACAGTAAATACGCAGTGTTGCACTTTGTGTTCTTCTTGTTGGGGCCATCCCAGTCAGAATACATCAGAACCAGCTCTCCTACTGCTGGGCTGAGTTGATTTGACTGGGCTTGCTCGCTCAGCTCTCACATCTCACTATAAAAAAATTCTCCTCTCCGAACTTCTCTGGCTATTTATGTCTTCTTCTCTGCAAAAAAACGAAGAAATGCTCTGCCGTTTATTTCCATGTGTACACGCACGCACACACGCATCTCATACAAATATATACACAAATTATATTGCGTTGACTTTGAATTTCTCATGTCATGGCACAAACCAGTCATCCTCCTCATGATCACGGTAGTCTCCTCTGACTCTCTGCACTGCTCCACGTGTTGTTATTAGGCCCACGTCCAAGAAAACCAGTGAGACTATTCTGGCTGTCTTTCTCTCTTCGCACTGCACTTGTTCCTGTCCTGGAGAAAATGATCTTGACGACGATGATGATGATGTTGATGTGAATGGTGATCCTGGTCCAAAAAATGAAATGCGTTTTTTCTCTCTTGCTCTTCTCATCGCTTCCTCTATTTTTTTTCCTTCTCGCTCGCTCAAAAGCTATTCCTGTTCACGACAACGATGCTGTACTTTTTTCTGCTTCTACTGCTATTGATCATGATGATGATGAGATGCATGCGTGAAGAAACAAACAGGGAGAAGCTAAAAGAAAAAAACGCACCGAACGAGTTTTGTTTAGCTAGCTTGCATGCAAAGCAAGCAAGCATGCAGCCGTGATCTTGATATTATTATTATGCAAAAACGGAATAAATTTCAAGAGCACACTCACAGCTTACTACATTATACACAGTAGTATAACCATGTTGTTTTGTGTAAGAGAGAAAATACCAAAGTGAATAAAAAAATGTTTAAAACAAGTGCAAGCACAGTAATAAAAATGCTACTTGTACTATTTTGTTTTAGCTTCTGTATTTTTTTTTGCTACTGTACTTATGAGGAAGTGAACTTGACTTGACGTGTTGGACATGCAGTTGCATTTCTACGCACAATAATTAACGCATTTCCTATGCATACCTATGCAAATTTGTAGAAATAATAATATTAAATATTTTAACATTTTACATGAGAGACCACTACAGATTTCATTATGACAAAACTGGCTGTTTTATTATGTTTTTGATCTTTCGACATTTTTTATATGCAACTTAAAAAGTATACTATGTAAACTTGATATTATTCCAAATTAATTCATGATTTTTTCTCGTTCTTTCTACAGGTAAGTTCCCCAACACTTTTGATTTGAATGCGTATTGCAATAAAAACAAATCAGAAACAGTGAACAGCGGTGATGATGGTAGTGACAATGGCAACCGATGTATAGCAAGTACCGCTACACCTTCTGGTAACAAACTTATTACAAGAAAAAAAAAGTACACACATTCTGATTATGTATGTATCTCTGTAAGAAATCATGTCTTCACATTTTTAAAAAATCCCCAACTTGACATAAAGGTAGACAAACTTGTTGCGTAAAATGCAACTTGAGGAAAATACAAAGAAAAATGCGATGGTATATGGTACATACATGGGTTATTGTGTGGCATGACCTCACATGACAGAAAAAAATCATTGATAATATGAACTGAAAAAAATATTTCTAAAAAATTTCATACTGATGCACGGACGTCAGTAGACAACATATATTGAATACATACTTAAAGATATTATTGGTATTGGAGTATCCAACGCAAAAGGGCAAAGTTCTGACTTTGTACTGTGTATTGTCAATGGATTGTGGATTGCGGAATGGGGAAAAAATGTACAAGTTACACCACCACAGTAGAATTCATTGTGTTTTTTTTCGCTTCTGATCTGGTCTGCCTAGAGAGAAAATGGTAATGATGACTGGCAATAGCGATGAAGAAATACAGAGAATAATCGAACCATTACTTTTTCATTCTCCAAAAAAATACCAACCGACCTGACATCTTTAAGAAAAAACTCTTTCGTTTTTTCTTCCTTTTTATACTGAAAAACTTTGTGTGTGGCGGTGGTGGTGGCGGAACAAGATGGATGCTGGATATGGTGATGATGATCACGATGAGAATGTCTCGTGGTGGATATTTTTAGAATTTCTCCACATCTTTTATCGTTCCCCCCCAAAACCTCCATTTCCAACTGCACACCATATACCAACAACCATCACTCCATCCGTTTCATTTGCATTATGTCTGGTTGAAACTTTTTAGAACGTTTTAATTTTTTACACTATGTTTTTTGTATGCTTGTGATAATTACGCTCTATTTTTTCTAAAGATTAAAAAGTCAACTTTTACTACTGTCTAAAAAAAGTTTAAGCTTTTGCTAAACTTTCCAAATGACTATTTCAGTTTTTTTTGCAATCGATTGGGAAATAACAAGTTGAGCCATGCCACGACATATCATGTACCAAGTTTTTTTCTTCTTATCTTAAAACCACCATCATCTGGAAAGTTGAAATATTATAAAGGAATATACATATTATCTGAATAAAGACAAGGTGAAAAGGTGAGGGAGGACGACTTGTTAATGGGGTTATTGTATGAATGGTGTAGCCACACACATTGGTAATATTCCCTGTGATCCCGAAAAAAATAGATGGTAGCAATTGATTACAATCGTCTTGTTCTTGGTCGTCACCATCATCATTAGCATAATATATTATTTTACTATTACCAAAACTTCCTATAACATTTTTACTCCAAAACTTTTAAAGGTGAGTTACACGTTACCCATTATAATGTACCTTTTTGTCTAACTGTCTGGACAACGACACCATCACTTCACTTTGTATTTTGTAAACAGCTTCCAATGATCTTCATGCCATGATTATTATCGAAGTAATCGCCATCATCATCTTGCTATCTTGATGGTCGTCTTCCTGTTGTCATTTTTCTTCTGTTGTCCAAAAAAATCATGATCGGTATTGCTCAGTGTGATGATGATCTGTGTTGGTGGTACACTGACATGATGTCGTAAATACTTTTTTCATTGTTTACGTCATTTATCCCCAAAAAAGAATGGAACTGGATAAGTCATCGTTAATATATAAGTTTTTGGAGGGCAGAAGGGAAAGTGCATTTTATTTTTGATTTTGTGTCATGTATGTATGCTTTACAAGAGGGTGCACTGACATGATGAGGATGACACTGACAGGACGCTGCTAACTCGTATGGTTAGAAGTGATGTAACATCAAAACTAGAAATAATTAAGCATCCATCAAGTGAATTAAAGAAGGTCAAAAAATTATGTTTGGAGTGCTGTTTGTTGTCAGCTGTATCCTGGGAGGAGTTGACTGAATGTCTTGTTCTTCAGTGGATGGGGGCAAACCGATGATTAGATTCAGATTAAAATGATCATCATACAAGTCGTCTTCTTGATGTCCATGCAATGAAAAATTTTGCTCAGTCACACACAAGCAAACCATTATATACGTTCGTTGCGCTGTGATGTGAGCACTGAGCACACAGGTTTTTACGCAAAGTCATACTACTCAGTTTTCTTTGCGTTCATTCACAGGTTACGTTAACAGATTAGGTCAGTAACCTTCGGGAAACGATTAATGTATTTTGTATGAGCTTTTTTGCGTATAAATGGCCATATCATAAAATTGTCGAATGTGGACAAGCCCTTATACCTGCGTACTCATGATGATGATGATGATTATGAAGATGTCTTGATTAAATTAGTATACACGCTTGTTGGTTTTGGTTTCTTCACTTTTTTGTGACTGGCAACGAGAAGAATGATTACAGTAATGACTTCATTCAGACAAAGTCGTTGTCGTCTACATCGTCATCAGTCATGTCTTCTTTTGATGACGATGAATAATGATAATAATAAAACGGATGGACGATTGTATTTAGATTCGAAGAGGAATCTAAACAGAATGGAATGAGAAAGCGCGTGCGTGGGTGGTGGTCTTACAAATTTATCTACATTTTTGTTATTAAAAAAGAAGGACTACAAACAACGGTATTTTGGATCATTCTCAATTTTATTTTTTACATGTTAAGTTTATTATTACGAAAGAAAAAAAAAGTAACAGAAAATATTTTTTAATTAGTTTGTCAAATATGAGTTACAACAATTCTTTTTAATCTGACGATTCCAAGAAATCGATTACTCGCTACGATAAACACTCGAAAAACAATTCTTTAGCATCTTAGGTTTTTCTACTTTGTGATTTTGAAAAACGTTTAAATTATTTTAATATTCAGCTCTGATAAATTTTTTACAGTAGTGTAATCAAAAATTGTAAAAAATGTAATTAAACGGTATTAAATATTCAATAGTACGATCAACGCCCATCATCTTCCTAAAAATATTTACATTATCACTTTAATTTTTACAACTCTATCTAAAGTAATTTCACAATGACAGACTTTTAATTACTCCTTCAACATAAATTGTTGCACAGACCTTCAAAATTTTCTATTGTGCAAATAAAAGTATCAAAATATACAGTTAAACTATTAAATCCATGCATAAAAACAGAAGTAACACCTCCTCAATTTTCTGCGCTACATTTGCTGTTTAGGTTCATACCATAAAATCATGTCAAAACCGCAGTCACGTCGTCATGCCTCAAACTTTTGTACATCTGCAAGTAATCCTCATAAAAAAATAATTCCGTTACACGCTATATTTTCTTTATGAAATGTGTTACTACATCTTGTGCTATTCCTATTGATCGTAAAAGGTCACCGAAAAGCTGTTACCCAGTTTGCTTGAATGATCATCGTCATATCAGGCACAAAAGCATATTAACCCACCTGTAGAAACTACAATGCTAAAAAGGGTTGAAATTCATACAATTGTTGCTGATCTTACTTCTTCTACGATTTCTCCTTTTTAATAACAGGAAAGGAAATACGGCTTCCATTCTTATTTGTTTTCTGGACATTGACACAAAATATGATCCATCTAATCTACATGTATACGTTTGTATACGATTTTTATCATAAACTTTTCCAGATCAGATCAGTAGCAGTTGAGTTGCATAGCAAAAGTATCCATAACCCTAATCTACCCATATATCTTAAATACTGCTCAGTCATGTAGAAAAACAAGGTGAAAAACACGTGTAATATTACCCCAGCGCAACAATGAAAATCAGGGTCGGTCGGTCTAGTTCTCTTCTTCTCTTCGACAATAAAAAGGGTTATCATCATCATAATATATTATTCATCTTTCCTACTACCTTACACCACCACCACCTCTGTCCACAAAAAAATGTGAAATTTTTTCCCCATTTAACGGGAAAAATTGGCCTTGGCCGTGCTGAAGGTAAGATGATGGTGCGGTGGTCCTTTATTGTCATGTAGTGTGACAATAATAATATAATGCTCACATTAGTAATAAAAAGGGTTAAAGGTATTTTTTTCTCCAAAAAAATAAGAAGAAAAAACCGCAACAATTGTCATGC
Organism: Entomobrya multifasciata; assembly: GCA_034693345.1. Classification (NCBI taxonomy): domain Eukaryota; kingdom Metazoa; phylum Arthropoda; class Collembola; order Entomobryomorpha; family Entomobryidae; genus Entomobrya; species Entomobrya multifasciata. Next base: position 38,130 of record JAQFXM010000020.1, on the reverse strand, counting down.
AATCTATATACAGTTTGTTTCCTCAATTTCCTCTTCTAAAATAAGCAAAAGCAGATGTCGGTTTTCACATCATGATCAACAATTGACAGTAGAAATGAATATATTCATTTGGTAATAAAATCACCACCACTACCGCAACCTATCTTACTCTCAAAAAATAAATATAAATATATGTTTTCCCATTGTTAACATTATTCATCATCATCATCATCATCCTCATATACACACCGGTTCATTGTATTTTTATGATGAGATTTTGCCACTGCACTGTGCTCCTTAAACAACCTCCCCTCCCCCCAAACAAAGCACATTTCCTTTTCCGGATGAGGACAGCGAATGCAACAAGGAGCTATCCTACAGAGAAGAAAATCTTTATAAAAAAAACTACGGCGACAGTGACTCTATGACCAGCAGAGAACCAGTACCACCACCTTGACCACTTTTGACCTCCCCTCAATCATCCTATTATTGTTATTATTATTAGAATTGTATTCAATTCAATTCAATATTCAATCATCTCATCTTCTTGAGGATGATGACGACGACGACGACGATGAGATGTCGTTTGATGATAATAAAGCTCATCTCAGTCATCTCCTCCTCTTCTTTTTTTTATTGATTTGCTATATTATTTTGCATGTTGCTTTATTGTGGTGATGGTGTTTTGGTGTTAACGAGCATACCCATATTTTGCGGTCATCTAACAAATTGTTAAATGGACTCTCTTAGAAAAAAATATTATATTGCTAAGCCGATATTGTCGATAAGGTTGTTAATGTTTTTTTCTTCTTCTTTGGTGTTGTTCTGTTGTGTATTTTGTGGTTGGTATACATTTCATTCCTCATCTTCTCATCTCGCTCGTGGTATTCTTTTAGAGTTTTAGAGAGGAGGCTTATTGTCAGCCATATAGTAATAATGTATGTATATATAAGTATGATGGACCTCATGCTGTGTCATCCTCATGAGTATTTCGCCCCTCTTTCGAGCCTTCCTTTGCAATTACGTGTTGTTATCGCGTATTATTGTTATTATTGTTGTTGTACTTTAAAAGTCCATTGTCCATTTTGTTAAGTCCAGAGAGAGACAGACCTAAACAGCAGCAGCAGCAAGCAAAGAGGCTTGACCAACAAAACAAGAGAACATGTTCCACAGATCAGCTCTCTCGCTCTCGAGGAAAAAAAGGTTAAAAGGCCAAAGTTTTGCCTGTTTTTGTACAATTCTCCCATTTGGACATCCCTCTCTCTCTCAGAGGAGCAGAAGCAACAGATTTTTATCTCAAAATAATAATAACAGCAACAACAGTCAAATAGCAAAACAAGCAGTTTATTTGGTAGTGTCATCAATCAAATCAGAATAAAATGAGATGCAAATCCTTTCTATTTATAATTTACTTTCTAATCCATCTCTTGTAGTGGACGATGCTTCCTTATGTAATAAATATTAAATTAGCTTATAAATATATCGCAGTGTACTTATATTGAAAAAATTACCAAAATCCTTTTCAGGTGGCGGTCGCTTTTATTCTTTTTTAAGTAGTGGCCAGCAGAGTAAATTAGGGGCTATTATCATGATAATTACCTCACACACTTGCTAAACAGTAAACTCTTTTTTCTCATTTGCCTGACTTGGTACACGTCAGAATGCATGACATAATTAGTAGCCTACTTGATAATCTTGTCTTGTCCACTTTTTTTAGAATGAAATGAATGAACCTCACAACTTGCCCGTTTTGTGTGGGAAATTGCGAGCTATTTTATTGCTCTGCATTGCATTTCTTATTGCATTTGTCTACTTTGTTGTTAAATGATCCTGTCTTGATCCTCCTGCCTGGTTATTTTCTTGCTCTTCTTCTTAGGGTACGTGTGTGTGCGTGCTGATATCTGATATGAAACATATAAAAAATTAGATTGGACAAGAACAAGATTGAGGGAGAAAGAGATTGTTATTGTGGCAAGCCAAAACGGATAAAGTTTAGACATGGACATGACCATATTATTATAAATAGGTATTATATATTGAGTTCTGAGTTGAGTACAAAAAAAAGTTTTTTTTCTGGGAAAAAGTTTTCTTGTATTGTGTATAGTCGTGCAAAGCAAAGTCAAGACAAGCCAAGCCACTAATTGACTGAAACGGATAAAGAGTGAAGGGAAAAGTGACGTTCCCTCGTCCTCTCCTTTTTCTTGTTGGCTTGCTGGTAGATTACCAGTTTACGTATTTGCTATTGTTATTCTCGTTTTGTTAGATAGGAAGTAGTAGCACAAATAATACAGTGTACATGTGTGTATGTGTGTTTGGTGATCTGATCTAATCAAATTTCAATCAGTAGATCACACGAAGACGATGATCAAGGAAGATCCAACAATGTAATAAAAATCCCATGAAACAAAACAAAGTTAACCACTACCACCTCCACTTACTCCACCACCACCACACATATTTTTGCCAGTAATAAATCATTTTTTCCTCTGTCTGTCAAATATATACTGTTTTTTATATACTCCGTTGTATTTTTAATTCAAAACTTGTTTCTAACTTGAAACTTGAAATAAAGATGTACAAACAGAGAAACATTAATAAAAAGTAATTACAACTTTTTTCTGAATATATAAGCTTTGCAAAAAGTGAACAGCAGCGGAGTAGTAACTGAAGTAGACATACAAAAATTTATGATTATGATTGAACACCCTGAGTAATAACAAGAAAAAAAATAGAAATACAAATTTTCAACTTGAATTTTTCCATTTAATAAAATTCTTTCCATGGAGAGTATTGTATATGTACATACATGCTTTACTGGGTCATCATCCTCACATTTATAAACCATAAAGCAAGCCTCTTTGATAGATTTTACAACGACAGCTGCTGCGTAGGTGGCTGGGCTGGTGGTGTTCATTCTGAAGTTCAAATCTGTTTATTCTTTTCTCTCTCTTGTTGGATTGAATATCGGTATCATTTAAAGAATTATTGGATTATATTATATTCCGCTATTATAAAAAAGACCCTTAAAGTTTACGTCGGGTAGTATACCTTTACAACGGTTTTATTTGATAGTTTTTTTGAGAATGAGAGAGAGAGAAAGAGAGAAACAGAAAAGAAGAGAATGAAAACCTTTTTTCTATACATAAATTCGTAGTAGCCTCTCGTTTTCATATATATTTTTTGTATTGGGACATCCATCATTCTTCTAATCATGATCATCATCCTCACACGCTGTTTTTGTGTAGCCAACAAGAGAATATTTTATTTTCATCAAAAATATTATATGTAATGTGTGTAGTATTTAAAAACAGTTTGAGCTTCAGTTTTTTGACGAATAGTCCGATGCAAGCATAAAATGTGTTTTGGAGGTGAACAAATAAATTTGCTCATAAAATACATACATATTTACGGAGAAGATAGAAGTTAACCGGACGTACGAATGATCGCCGGTCATAATAATAACTAGCGTTAAAATATGTAATCTTTAATGTTAAATCCAAATATAACATATTATATATCTCCACTACATTTGCTGCTAATTACAATTTTAAGTGAAACATAAATGTGTGGCAATTGGAAGGAAAGGAAGACGACAAAAAATGTTTGTACTTTTTATTTGCAAAGTGGGCTTGGTCGCTGTACAAACCAGGGAATATGGGACATGGGAAAACGTGGTTTACTTTGTTGGTTTTTTGGCGATGGTGGTGGACATGACGTTATTGGATCCGCTTCCTGTCCTCTTATTTTGAAACCAGAGAGGGAGAATGTGTATGTATGTATGTATGTATGTGTGAATGAGACATCCGTAAAATATGTTGTTATTATTATTCATTTAACTATTTTTCGCACTTTGTAGTTTAGTATGACCATACATACATACATAAATATATGTCTATAATATATGCATATAGAATGGAAATGGAGATGAATGTAAAGAGAGAGAGGTGAACCAGGAAAGGGTGGAGTGGAGATGTTGTGTGTATTAATGCTGCTTTACTTGCAATATTTTAGTTTTTTGACGTCCTCTCTCTTTCTCCCTACCTAGTAGACAATAAGTGTGCTAACGAGACATGATTGGGATTAGGTAGAGTAATATTCTTTTTTGTCTCTGTGTCTTTCCGATGGTGACTAAATAAATGAGTGAGAGTGACCGAATGATTCATGAGGTGACAAAGTGGTGGTGGAGGCAAGACTGCTGCTACTGCTGTCACGCAATTTTCTTGTATCCTCTGCCGGTCACCAATAAACTTGTGTAATTGTTGCAAGTCACAAAAGTAAAGCTGGCGCGTTGGGGGAACTTGTTGGACACCTCATTATCCTCTGAGAGCACACACCCATGTCACAATCGTATTTTCCCTTTGTCGTTGTTTTGTCTTGTAGTTTTACTTGGTAGATTGAATTAACGGATAAAAATTGCCAAAAAAATGTCCGTTTAGTTTTAATATTAAGATATTCTATTATTATCATGAAAAGGAGACAAGCATGTAAATCTCATTGTTATACTTCTTTTTAACACAAAAAAATCGGCGTGGACATGAAATGGCGTTAAATAGCCAAGTTAGCTTGTATAGAAAAGTTGGAATCGTATGTATGTTCTGTAGTATGGTGACTGAAAAAAGCCGTTTGTTATATGTCGTATTGTTCGAAGCTATTCATGAATATTTTATGAAGGGTCATTTTTATTCATGGAATTGTATTCAATTGAATAGTAAATGTGTTTAGACCGTCATGATAGTTGTGGAGGAGGCGGAGGTGGACTCTGACTTTTATGATGATGATATTCATACTACCTTATTTATTTATTGATTTTTATTAACAGATTTTTGTCGTTCTTTTCTTTCTTCGCTGTTGCTTGTGTGTATGTCTCTGTGTGTTGTCCTACCTCTTATGTAACTCTCTATGGGAAAACATGAGTTTCGACAAATGAACACTCAATTCAATTCAACCAAATTTTATTGGAGAGGGCTGACCGGTTTCGGCTATTGTTCCTTGTCAATAGCCTGTTCTTGTCAATTGATCTCTCTTCCTATATTTCATTGTGAGTTCACCGTCGCGTGCCATACATTCAAATTGTGTTACGTCCTTCTCTGACCAGTGGTCCCTTTTCCGCATACATGCATGGGCAGATGAACATCATACCTTTCTTTTTTTATGACTGCCCTTTTGCAAACTGAGATGACCAAAATGACCAAAATATTTGAGTGGGCGAGAGAAAAGAAAAAAACAGGCGTGAGATCTGTGAGATCCGTTCGGACTTGGAAAAAAATGAAGAAAAAGGTTTCAATACTGAAAAAAACTGAGCAAATGTAGTATAATAAACGTCCAATCCCAATTTTATGCACGAGCTGTGCAAGCATGTCCAAAGTTCACTTTGATTAATGATCAACTGATTTCATTACGAAAAAATTAGGGGAAAAGCAATTTTTCGCCTATTGTTTCCTCCTATTCTTGTCTCCATTGTCCAAGTATGCTGTCATGAGACAAAAAGACGTACAACAAGATGACAAAGTTCTTTCATTATTATTAAATTAAGACTATCACTATGTATTATTATGGGTTAGGCCACCCATCGGATCTTCACGTCGTAATTTCTCTTTTTTTCTCTTTCCTGTTTTATTTATTTGTTCTTCATGTTGATCATGATGATGATGATGAATGTGGACACTTGATTGGCACAAGTTGTGCTGATGAACTCACCGATGATGGCACAAGAGAGAGCACGCGAGACCTGTTCTTTTCTATAATCTAAAAATAAAATGTAATGAATATTAGGAAAAAAATCTAAATTGAACGGGCTTTCTTTTGGCATATATGAATATGCAGACAACACAGATTTTAAAAAAAAGTTTCTTCTGCTGTGAAATACACTTCAAAAAAAATGATGACGATGACTACAAAGAAGAAGGATTGTCATGATGATGATGCTCTCTCAGTTTTGTTAGGGCAGAGCAAGACAGTCAGAAAGATGAGATAGCTGGTTGCGTTGTTGTGTGTGTGTCCTGTGTCCTCCTGACAATTTTTATGGGAGACCTCCTGTGGTCAATTTTTATGACAAAACCAGAGCTACAGGGGGTGTATCCCTTTTGTATTATTTTTCTCCTATCCTCCGTCTCTTTTTTTGAATTGCAAAACCATCCATCCATTTTGACAGTCGTCATAATAATAAATAATAAAAAATAGAAATGATAATGATGATGGGAATATATACATTCATATATTCATAAAACATATAAAAATTGTACTTTAACGATGTTTTAGCATAAGACACACTTATTTCAACAGCTGCTCTTCAAGCTGTAAATCATTTTGCTTGTTTCGCTTGAAAGTTTCCAGAAAAAAATAATTCGCATGAAAAATTTAAATTGAAAAATCTATTCCATTAGATTTTTGGCTGACCTGCTGCTCCTTTGATCTAAAAAAACGATTTAACAATCGTAAAAAGGGTTCAGTTTTCCCTAGCTCATATTTTCTTCAACATTGACCTTGTTCAAGTGTCCATCTTCTGTCTGGTTTTTGTAGAGGAGAATAAGAAACAAGTTCTTTTTCCAATAACCAAAAATAGAAAGAAAAAAATCTTGCCTTCCGTGTCGTCGTAAAGTTTATACTTGGCCTTCACCTTAAAAGGGTACTTGGATATATATGTATTATGCATGCATAGTTATGTGATCTCTTGGGGTGAATTTTTTTTCGAACAAACCACATAACATCAAACATACATAGCTAATCTCCAAACTCATATTATGGTTTAGCAGATTTTTATTTTTTTCTAAATAGAACTGCCTCATAAAAAAGGGTTTCAATTTTCAATTTCTAAACTTTCCAAAAAGTTATTCTCATTCCAATTTTTTTCACCATTCGTTTTGTAGATTTTCACAGCTGTCCATTCTAAAAGATATTTTTTGCACGTACAAAATTTCCCAATACATAGCAGCATCATTATACCTAATGCTTAATATATATCTGAATCTGGACAGGTCAGAGGTCACAAGGGGTCCCAATAACTTATCTCTCAGCTTACCTTTTTTCCAGCAGAGCTACAAATATATACTGCATGAACCACCAGCAAAAAATATTCGGAACGATTAGACCGTTACATCACAGTTTATCTTTTAATTCCATCTATTTTCCTATTTTTATTCTTGTGGTCTTCGTTGAAAGTTTTTTGCTGATGATGATCATGCATATTTTCTATTTAAATAATAAAATATTACTAACTATTACTTGGATTATGAATACGTAAAATGCTAACAATGGAAAGGGATTCGTAGCAAAAAAATGTTCAGCATTTAGTTTGTTTTGTAGGTAAAAAGAGAAGGAACATGTAGGGTTTTTTCTCTTTCCCAATAAAAAATTAAACCTTTTTTGGACCAAAATCTAAATCATGCATAGCCATAATAAATGCAATGCATACATAATAATAAACGGATAGAGGTCTCATATCACATGGAAAAAATATTATACACGTCCTCCTCAAATTCAAATGGGCCATGTCCCTTTTTGTCACTTATTTTTCCACTGTTCAAAGTTCCGTTTTTTGTTTTGTTTTCTTGTCAGCAGGACAGAAACATACATACATACATACATACCCATCTCCTCTCTCTCTCTCAGTCTCGTATACAAAATAAGTGTACATACAACAATAAAAACAGTCACATTTAATCGGAAAATACGCCAAAAAAAAAAAAAATAATAATGTGAATAAAAAGGACACCACATCATACACCATAGCACCACGTATGTAATACGTTACATAGTTGGAACGTCCGCACCGGTTTTTTTTCTCCGTGTAAAATATCCAACAAAAAAGCATATTCCGATGAATAGAATGCATGATGATTATGTGATGAGGACCAAGAAGAAGAAAATGATGGTGATGGTGACGTAGTGAAAAAAAAGTTGTGTGTGGGTAGTTAGTAGCCTTCCTGGATATTTCATACAATATCCATAAATTTTTATTCTCATGTGCATATTGTGTGTATTTGTTGAGACGAGCAAACAAAGCCAAAAACAGTTTATTTCTGCCTATCCCAGTGTCCACACAGAAGATCACAGATCAGTCTCACTTCGCCCCTTTTTCACAAAGTTAAAAAGAAACCCAAAGTGGATAGCTAGTAAATACAACGGTTTAGAGTAAATCCTCCACCAACCCAACATTTTTTTGCATTTTCTTAGTTTCCTTTGTAATGATTATGATTACAGAATGACTTGACATAATTTTTCTGACTTTTTTCCTGAGATTTTGTCTCTTGTGTGTGTAAGCTGTTATTTTTTTGTTCTTTTACCATTTGTGCATTTTTTGAGTATCGGGTGATATTTGGTGCTCACTGCTGTGCTGCGATTGACACTTTTTTTCCTGTTGGGGACACATACCATATAGACAGACACATAACCAGAAAATTATAAAAACCATTCCATCATATCATCATAATAACATCTCTGAAAAAGTGAAAAGCGACTCCAGTGAAATTATCCAGAGTCGTCATCATCGTCATACAATAGCCAGTCAGTCCAACAGTCAAGTCACTCAGAGTGAGTCCTAGAGTAAAAATCTAGAGAGAAGAAAAGTCCCAATACAATAATAAGGTTTTGGTGGTCATTCATCATACCATCATCAGCATCAGTATCATCGTCCTCATCATCAACATACATAAGTTTAGGAAATTCAATGTCAAAACTATTTAAACTTTTTGAGTAGAAGATGAGGAGATGAGGCCGAAGAGTTTTTGAGTTTGAAGACCAACAAGTTGTATGTGTGTGTGTTGTTATGTGTTTGCATGCATGGGTGACCTTTAAGATATATTATCCTGCAAACATACGAGCAGCGTATAATAATGATCTTCGATGGTGATCATCCCTGTTATCGTGTAGAATCTGCTCCTCCTCAGAAAAACATCATCTCAGTTTTAAACAAGCTTCCTACCCTTAAATAAGTCCCTGCATCTTCGTTCCACTCGCTCTCCGTTTCACATGTGTGTGTAAGCATTGCATTGTCACATTATGCACGGATGACCGACACGTCATAATTTTTGACAGATATTCATTCTCTACTCGCCCTCCAGACAGAAAAGAAACTTGAAGAAATATAGGTGTACTTTATGCACTTTTTTGTGTATAAAATGAAAAAATAATACGTATTACGGTATTTTCCTTTTTGTCAGTAAATAGGAGTAGTAGCATGAGTAGGGGAAAAAGAGGACAATTGCATTATTTACTTTACATGTATAAAGTTTGGTTCGTAGACAACTTCTGAGAAAAAAAATATTTTGGAGCAAGGATTTGAGTCAGTCACTCAAACATTTTATCAGACTGAACTTGAACGCTTCTAGTGCTGTGGTGTCCGGTGCACATAACGTGTAAGGAGATAGGGGCTAGATCTCTAGTGAACCAAGTCATTTGACTATGAAGGAATGTTGTGCTTTGCATTAAGGAACGAAATTCGTTAACGAATTGCATAACCACGAAAATCAAGCCTATATAAGTGTCAATTTGCGAAAAACAGTGCAACGTTTCAGATAAATCTTGTGAAAAGCTTGAAAGTAGACACATTCGATTCTTTGAATTAGCTATTTGTGATTGCTGTTATTAGTGTAGTGGTCAACCAGAGACAAAAGAAAGCATAATAGTTTTGAAGCATTTTTTGAGATAATACAAAAAATGATGACTTCTGATTTCAATCCATTTTTCGTTGCTGACGACGATGAGGGGGATGGAGATGATGCGGAAGATGAAAATTATTTTGGTAAGGTTAACTGTTGTTTAGTTTACTGGAGTTAAATAGACGAATTGTGAGCGGCGATTTCGTGTTCGGATTTCGGATACATAATATAAGAAATTTTTACAGGAGTATGGCAGATGTTCAGATCGGATTTTTTCAGTTTTTTTTTAGGATTTTAAGGGAAATTCAAGTTGACACTATTTGACAGCTTTGTAAACGGATCAAAAAAACAGAGCAGGAAAATTGTGTATTATTGTTATTATTACCCAGTGTCCTTCCTTTTTTTCCCAGCTTATGTGGATGTTTACTGGAAATCGGATTAGTTTACGTGATGTTATTATTACGTAACCCACTACATTGCATGGACAGTAGTAATGCATAAGTACATGCGGGCGTAATCAATACATAGTGTTACGAAAGAATGATCAGATCATCATTCATTTTCAATCTTTTCAAATCCCAATCCATCCACTTCATATTTTTCTCTTGAAAAAATGTATAAATCCTGCGGCATCACAGCTTCAAAACAAACAAACAAACAGAAAACTTTATTCACTGCAAAATTAGCTAATTACCTTCTTTTTTCCCTTTGCATCTCTTTCCCCGAAAAAGTAATACAGTTAAAAACAAAAAAAACAAACTGCCAAAAATGCAACCTAAGCATTTTAGATCTTTTTTGTCCTGCAACAATCCAACTCTCTTGGGAAATTGTGCAGAAGCTTGGAAGCAAATGAATTGCCTTCTTTTTTTGTGTGATTGTTACCCAAAAATTTTACTAATGATAGCAAAGATAAAAATAATAATGACAATTCGATTGTGATTGTCAAGTATTACTATTATTATGAATTAATCGCAATAGCCAAAATGTTTGTTGTTTGAGTTGAGTTTTGTGCGTATGGAAAAAAATATCATCAATTTTCATTTCCTCTCTGAAAAAGTAGTCAAGTCAGAAGTGCTGGAAACCTTTTCCTGACGTTTTTCCATAAAATAAATGGACAACAGAACAAGTGGTCCCACACACACACGCAATTTGATATTCAAGCCAATGCAATAATGCAAGCAACTGGACACTTTTTTTTCACGCTGATCATCGTCATCGTCTGATAATGGTCTCTTGATAAAAAAGTGCACATCATTTTAAATGCATGCGTCGACCATTATCATAATCGTCATCATCATTGTATATATTTTTGGAACATTTCTATCGGAAAAATGTTTGTAACCCTTTTTGTTCCCCTGGAAAAAGGTACGACGTCAAGTATGCATTTAAAATATGTAGATATTTTAAACATTTAAAAAAAAGTTTTCCATTTATTTTCACAAGTCCATTCAGCAGAAGCAGCAGCATCATCGTAGCATAATCGCTACTGCTATATAAATGATAATGCTTTATTGTGGTTCCCCCGCATCACTTTATTTTCATCCATGAACCATTCTCATGACCACCTCCTCCACCACCACCATCGCTAACTTGAGTGGCCAAAGATTATTAATCATTTTCATTTTTCTTTTGTTGTTGACTGGCTTTTTAAAGAAAGAAAAGAGTTGGTAGTGGTAAAGATGATGATGGTAAATGGTGGCGCGGGGGCAAAATGCATTTTTCGGGTTGAAAGCATTTTTTATAATGTATTCTTCTCTGATTCATGATCATCATCACTTCCCTAGCTAAAAGAGAAATTACGTTTAACCCTTTTTTATTTGGGTAACACAGACAGGGCTGGGCAAGCAGGATGCAAAAAAATACGATGATAGAATTTTATCGACATTTATTTCCTTTTTTATGAAAACACCATATTTTTGTAGAAGTCAGTGTTGTTTTGAAACAGTTATTTGAACCTGTGGTATATTTTTACATTTAAAACTTGAGATGAACTCATTGGTTTTTGGGATTATGTACTTTCGTCGCTTCGTTTATTAATATGGCTTGTTTTGTTAGTGGTGGTCACAAGTTCCAGAATTTTGTTTTACTTGATTTGATGGTTTCATTGGCATCATGATATGAAAATGATAGGTTGTGGGAATGGTTGGCTAGCAATATTAGCAATATGATTTGAAGAAAATAGAATAGATCAAGGATACATTTTCTACGTGTTTTTCTTCTGATTGGAAAAATAATATGATTGTAGCCTGATGTTGATGATCAGATCAGAAGATCAAGGGATGGACGACGAAAACGGATAGGTTACCACCAGTTACCAGATTGCATCACCATTTATTATAATAATGCATACAATGAACAGACATGAGCATTATTTTTCTGGTTGGTTCGTTGACTTTTTACGTATGTATTTATGCAAACAAGCTAATGTGTAATCTGTGGGTTTCCATATCTCTCCCTCTCTTTCTCCATTTCTCTGGAAAATGTTTGGAGATGGGATAAAAGGAGGAAGTCAACGATAATATATGGCGAGGTGGTGTAATGGAAAGATATGCAAATGAAGAAAATAGATGGTTATCAAAGTAGTGGAAAGAGAGAGAGAGGACGAAAGATGTTTTGATCACCTCTGCTCCCTTCTCCACGCTTACATGCAGCTTTGCTATTGTGTTCATCGTAAGAATGGTTTACGTAAAGAATTGATGTGGGAGTTTCAGTGGTTTTATTAGTAAGCTTATTGAGAAAATATTGACAATCATCTCGAAAGTTTTTGTTGCAACATTTTACTACCATTCCTGAGGCAATTATTTGCCATGGAATGGAAAGGTCACCAGAGCACTGTGGTGTTCACTGTTTCGTATCATATTATGACAATGTACAATGTATTTGGTAAATATCTGATCTGAAATATTTATATTATAACATGTTTTATTATTTTCCAGTGGACCAATACGCAGCTACAACGCATCAGAGCCCCACGTCGCACCACCAGAGTCCTCACGTTGGTCCCAGTGATACGCTAACATGTGGCAGTTGCCAAAAGCAATTCTCCTTGGGTGACATTGTCCGTTTTATAAATCACAAGGTAAAAACCTGCCCTGCCGTACAAGCAGGCAATGCTGGCGTTGGTGGTGTTTCCGCTGCTGCAAGCCATTCAAACCAAGTTGCTGCAGCAGCGGCCGCCGCAGCAATTTTGAACAATAATAACTTCGACACGAAAAACAATCATCATCATCACTTGTCCCATCACTACCTTGGTGAGAGTCCAAGTTCATCGAATCCCTGTTCGGATGCGGATGAAGATGAGGATGATGAGGAGACCGAGCAACATTCATATGCACGGAGTTTAATCAGTGCAGCGGCTGCAGGACTAGCGTCTTCCGCAGCAGCAGCCCAAGCTAGTAATAATGGACCATCTTCGCAGAAAATACAAAACAATAACAACAATGATGATGCTATCAAGAACAATGAAGACTGCAATAACAGCAGTGGAGATGCTGACAATGACACAGACGTTGTTCTCCAGAACAATAATAATAATAACAATAATGTTGTCAAGGATACCACCACAGGTTCTGGGGATGATGATGGAGAAAATGAAGACCCAGAGAAGGCTAGGGAGGATCCAACTACTTCCCCAAAGAGGGGATCTCCAAGCAACCAAACTCCCACAGCTGAAGACTCGACAAGCACAGCAGACACCAATCATCAACTGACCAATCACCGTGACAACAACTCTGCAAGTTCATCTTCTTCGTCGTCCCCATCTTCTGGCAATCACCATCATCTCAATCATAATCATTTCATTTCAGTGGTGAAGCCCAGCATTTCTGCTCCAATCAGTCGCCGTTCCAAATCTCATCATCATCACTCTTCCCATCATCATAGTTACAATCATCATCAGAAAATTAACAAAGAGTTAGCATTAGCACCATCATCATCACCATCATCCGGGAAAAATTTGGGAGCACCAGGGTCACCGTCTTCATCAGCATTATTAGGTAAGCTTTTATATCTGTCTTCTTTATAGTACAATTAAAATATTTTTATATCTGCTCCATACTGCCATCAATGAGCAAAAAAGCGTTATAATTACCAACAATTCTTGTGTGTAGTGCCCGCATCATAAATACAGTTTAAAATAAAAACTTGTCCTGTTAAAAGGTTCACATGATAAAGTGCAAATCAACTTCCGGTGAGCCACAGTCTTCATACCACACGGTTCACTCACTTGGCATATTATGAACTTTACCTGTTTCTTCTCTTTTATATTAACAAAACCGCCCCCGCACACACACACACATTCTTGACCACTGCTGCTTCTACTACATAACTTCCCATGACAAGAACAAAATACACCGTTTCCCATGTAACTAACTATATTTTTTTCTCATTCTCATCTGATCTGTCTGGTCAGCAGCAGTAAAACAAGCAGAAATTCTAGTTTTTTTGTTCATGACGACGATGATTCAGGTGATTATTACATTATTTACTGAAGTTCCTTTATTTGTTTGACATGCTCGACTAGAAAGAGAGACTTTTAGAAGAGATAAAAAAAAGTTGGATTTGTGAAGAGTTGTGCATTTCTTCATTATTATTATTTTACGTACGCGAGAAAAAATAATATAATTGGTGTACTTTATGTATAGCATACTTGTAGACAAAACAGGGAGTTTAGTGGTCAATTTTTATGATTGGATGATAACAATAATTCTTCTACTGATAATCGCGTTGAATAAAAAAAATGAACGAACACACATGAGCTTTGCTTGCTCTCTGCTCACTCACAGGAAATTGCATGACTACTTCTTCTTGAAATAACATACAAGTTTTTTATATATATTTGTTTCTCTCTCTCTCTCTCGCCGCTTTTTAGATCTAGTCTAGCCTGTGTGAATCATTAGATATTAGAGAGCTGGGTTAAAGTCAATTTGAGAATCAACTTGTTTTTTTTGTTAAATTGTATGTAATAAGATACTTTTAAAGGTATATTCTGTATGTAGTATAATTTTATGCAATGGTCATTCATTTGCACTTTGGCACCAAGTCATTTGGGAGTTTAGTTGAATGAACCAAGTGGTTGAAGCCAGTGATAAATGGATTTTAAGGTGAACACTCGTTTGTCTTCTGAACTCTGTTTACTCCTTGATCGATCCTCAAGATAGATGGATGAATGTAAATTATTATATTTACATAATATATATATGCATTGTTTGGGGAACAGAGACACACACCGACGCAACGCGGTGGTAACACAAGTTGGTGAGCTAAAAGATCCCTGTGTTTTTTATACTTTTGATTCTGAGAAGAAGAAGAAAAGTAGCCCTAATCATTATCTGTCCTCCCATCTACCATGTCCACGAAAATTGCTTGTCTTTTTCTTCTTCTGATGTTTCTAGCGTGTCGGTGCAGTATGTTGCCATACAGTTATGATGCAAACTCCCTCTCTCTCTCTGTCTTTCCATTTCTCTTGTTATCGTTATTGGCCTTTGTGTGTTCCGGTTCCTCTATTTCACACACATTCTGTCTGGAAATAATAATATTATTTCAAGAAGAAAAGAAGCAAAAAGTCAAGTCAGAATTATATGCATGCATGTCTATTTGAGTTGTGTCTGTGACACAGGAAGCATTTGTGCGTGGAATGGTGGGACTTCCAATACTATTATTATTACTACCTATTCTTATGTATATTTTGTATGGATGTATGCTTGTCTGATGATTGTGATTGTGACAGACTTGCCGCACATTATTCAATTTCATCACTGACTTGACTCTTCTTCTCAGAGTTTTCTGTCTCACTGTTGTTCTAACTGTGAGAGGAGTTGAAAAAAAAGGGTTAAAAAAGGATGGTCATCATCACATCATCCATCGCCCAACAACTGCTAGACTGCTGCTACTATAAGTAATATACGACGTAAAGCAAATGTGTAAATTATACAGAAAAATTAGTGGGGATGTTCCACCGGGTCTCTGGCTTTTTATTACATTTTTTTCAATGTTCACAACCAAAAACCAATATCGCACACCCGCAACCAGTGAAGTTGCAAAATAAGAATAAGAAGAAAAAAACATTGACGAACTTATCCAGAGAGAGAGAGAAAAAAAGAGATTTTTTAATCCATCAGTTTTGTTACCACCAGAAACAAGGAAAGGGTTGACTTGACATTTGTCCCATCTGACTTGACTCTCTGGTCATTAAAGAAAAGTCATGTCCTTTGAGAGAGACGGACCACCTCCTTTGTCTCTTTTCCTTTCCACATTGCAATCTGTCTCGTTCACGACCACCACTCTAAGCACATGTGACGTGATGGTAGTGGTGGGGGCATATAGTGGCGAACATGATGATGGGTTTGGTTTGATTCGGCGAGGCTAGAGGCTAAAAAAATCTGAGATATCTTGAGATTGCTTCTTGGCCTGGTATTCTCAATCCAGCCTTTGCAATCCGACAATAAAAAAGGGTTACACTCTAAAAAATAATCTAACGGCCACACGTACGTATAGTAGCGCGCTACTAATGCTAATAATAGTTATGATGATGACGATGATAAAATCGGTGGTGTTAGGGCAACAGACAAGTGGAACTGGCCAGAGGAAAATTTGGAGCTGAAGGGAAAAAAACGATTTTGTGCAATCTGTTGTCCATAGCTTTTTTTGTTTTTTTCGCTTTTTTCAATCTCGGTAACTCTCGTCCCTGTCTTCGTACATACGCTATGCCATCATCATTTCAGCCAAATGTTGAGAAATGTGTGAATGGAATGTGAAATTAGCACTTTATACCTCAATGAAAAAGGAAACCTTTTTTCTTGACTGCAGAGCATGCTGAGTTGTGTGGAAAAAATAAAATCTCTCGCTTCCTTCCTGCTGCTGCTGATCACTTACTAGTTTCGAAAGGTCAACAAGGCCAACTTATAAGAGACAAGATGGAAATGGAATATTGTAAGGTGATAAACGAAAAAAGACTTATTTGTTTTACGGACAAAAGCGGTGGAAAGTTCTGTGAATATTTTAAAACTTGCAAAGAAAAAAAGGAGAATATGAGAAAGACAAGACGTCACAGAAAACCATTTTCGATTTCTTCACTTGACTGGTCTTGTCAGTCAACCACATTTTTATGTAGGGACAAGTGTCAAAAAAGTAAGAAACTCCACCAAAAAATCATCGTTTGCACAAGATGCACAGCAGAAAAGAAAATGGAGATTATACATTGACATGAGTTTCCGGCTCGCTATCCGCTAAAATTTTTAGTATCCCTGACAAGACGAAAAAATATTGAATTTCCATTTTTTTGCTAAAACGTCCCCCAAAAAAGTGAAATATGTTAAAAGAGTGATCATGGGAGAGTTTCGTAGTAATGGGCTGTATTTAAGTTTTATATGTATATGTATTCATACTAGTATTTATGTACATAGCAGCCGGACATGGTCGGCTATAAATGTCAACCAGTAAATTAGAAGCAATTAGCACAATTTTACGACTTTTCTCATCTTTCCAGGGGCTTTTGTTCATACAGCTTTGTTGCTCGGCTGCTTCTATTAACTCTTGTTTTAAACAGTAGTACAGTATGCTTAATGACTGGTCTGGAAATTGAGTCCGCTGCCGCTGACCACGAACCAAGTCTCCAACATAGACAAACACACGCGTTACAATTTTTTTCTTCTCTCCTTTCGATTTGCACAATTTTCCGGTTTGTTATAATTATGCCAACATGGGGATAATAATTTCATAATTACAGGATCATTTTTTTCCCTTTCACAATGGTAATATCTTTAATTGACCAGCACACACCATACCATAAGCAAGGTTGCGTGTAGTCTCATTACCATCGTAATCATCATCTTTATTGATTTACCTGCGTTTTTACGTGGTCATTTTATTTATAAAAATGATGATTTTCATGATCACCAACCTCACAAAGATTCATTACCATAATGCACCGCTGTCCGCTGTCAGCAAAAAAAACTGAGACGACACGCAGCAGTAGTACGGTAGCAGGGATGCCTCTTTTTTATTACATTATTCTCCTTCTATTACAATATTATTTGCATTTTATTGACTGCCCCATCATCATCACCATCTAGAATGCTACCTGCTGAGATATTATGATGATGCGAGGGTGTCCATAGGTCCTCCGTGTCCAAGTTTATTACCGGCGGGTTACGTATACGATCATCTCATTTTTTTTCTTGTTTGTTTTACCGAAAATGAGTTTAGATTGCATTTTACTCCAATGCTTTTTTTTGACCCTCGGTGTTTTTTGTGTGTATTTTTTATTAGATTTTCGGTGCATGCAAATGACTCAGAACAGAACACATGAATGCACTTTTTAAGTTTGATGATGAAAATAGTGGTGGGTGAGTGCGAGTGGTAGCAGGCAAACAAAAATGTTATTGCCGTGCTCATCATCGTCATAGTCATGCTGTTTGGTTTGTTCTTTCCATAAAAATAATGTATGCAGATGATAGGTTCAATAATATTATTACACAGTTGGTTATGATTATGATGATCACATGGACAAAGGCATTAGCTATGTGCGTACCTGATCACCAACTACCGCACTACCACCACCGTCATCATCGTCGTCGTCGCAGTCATCTTCTTGTTAACATTGCATGCAAACTCAATGTGCTCAATATTTATGCATATGCGTCTATTTTTTTTCATGTAATAATCACAAAAGGAAAAATATAGAGAAGAGTACAATTTTTCTGTTATGTTGTTGGCTTCTGCTGTGGAGGAGGAAGTGGAAAGCAGTGAAGAAACGGAAGAAGGGTTCTCTCTTTCTGATGGCTATGTAGAAAATGCATATGGATTTTTTAAAGAGTTGGAAGAGATGGTCTCAGAAAATTTTCACGGAGGAGAAATTGAAATGCCACCCGTGGCCAATATATACATATATATATGAAAAATGTAGTCATGGTTACAAAACGAGCAAAAAGTGTACAATGGTCACTGTAAATGTATCATCTCTCCTGCTGGGTGTAGACGAATGAAGTCTGGGTAAAAAAAACAACTTGTGTGTGTGTGTGTGTGTTGGGCAGATTTAAATACGAAAATAAAGTTGAATTCTCTGCCCGACCAATCTAAATTTAAATAGGTTTAGTTTGCAATAAACGTCATCATGTCAAAAAAAAGGGTTCAAGTTGATACGTGGGTGCACACAATACAAAAAAGTACAATAGCATATCTTTTTCTGTTTTTTATGGGGTTACTCTGGCTGAAGAGATTGAATAAAAACTAGGGGATTTTGACATGACCAACATAAATATTATAACTACCATCATGTATATATGATTATAACACTGATGATCATTTCAACCGAGTGGAAAAAAGTATTGAATTTTAAATTTATTGTATTGACGTATGTGCGAAAAATGGGATAAATTCGTTGTGGTAGTGGAAATGTATTATTATTATGATAGTGTGTAATTTATAATGATGATGGGGTAAATGGATATATGATATGTCCCTTTTTTAAATTGCTTTTTGTTCAACCATTTTTGCAGAAATCTTGTGTATTTTTTAAAATATCGAATTACACATTTTAAAAACATTCAAATCGATCGAATTTTTTATTATGCCCTAAAACTTAATTGCCATTATCGATACGAACAACAAACAATGTTACATCGTTTTTAAAACATTTTTTTTCAAGTTATTTTTTTATCCTTTATAAAAATTTCCCCTAAGACAGCATAAGACGAAGAACAACTTGATAATAAAATCTATAATACCTTGCTATTGTACTAGACGCAATCATCTTAGCTGCTTACTCATGCATACTTAAAATGTAAAAGAAAGATAGACAAGCAGAGTCAAAGAGGAGAAGTGCATAAAAAATGAAAAAGGTAAAAAAAGTGAATACGATGAAAGCTTGATATTGTCATCAGACAGCTAAAGAAAGAAAAAAGAGAGAGTCCATTTTCGTCTTCATATATCTCTCTTCTGACTTTCACCATTTTTTCATGGTCATGTTGATGGCTATTCTCCTCTTTTTTACTTTCAAGTGAACTTGACTTGAATTGTGTGTTAGTTGTGATCATGATCGTTGTGTCGTGTGCTGTGAGCTTTTACGGTTGATGCAGGTTGCAGTGTGCAGAGATGCATTTCCACTTGGATTGATTTCACTTGGGAGATTATGGACAATCCTTTTTTATCTCCTTTGTTGTGGCTGTTGCACTTGTATTCTTTGTGAATATTATGATATGATGGGATGTTATGCGGTGATGAGTGAATAGTGACAGTGGAGAAATGAATGCATAAAGTCCGTCATCATCATGATCATTGTCATCATTCTGATATTCTTCTCTTCATAGAAATATTTTTTTCCCAAGTGACAAGGACACTATGAGAGAAGACTCATCATCAGTCAAGCTTTATTTGACTTTTTTTGTGGACACAATGGATATATTCTTTTGTGACGTGGCTATGCATGTAATATTCTAAAGTGGAGATTTTTTATTCAGACATTTTTTCATTTCGACTTAAAATAGTTTTTTTCTTTGGATCATTTTTTTTGTTTTAATGTAGGAGAAATATAGAAGTGCATTTATAATTAATGTATTCCTAGAAACGTTCACTTGATGTTTGATGATGATGATAATGATGAGTTGGCATAAAAAAATGTCATTGCTTTATATGCAAAAGGGAATGAAAGTAAAAATATATCAAAAGTGTGGCCGGTGTTTCTCTCCAGCTGTCTTTAGCTGCTGGCTTCTTCCTGTTTGCTGCGTGTGCAAACAAGTAATCAATTAAGTTGATATATTATACACAATGCGATTCAGTATGATGAGTAGTCAAGTCCATCTCGACTACAACTTTTTTGGTTTTTTTACTTGGAGCTCAGTCAGTCAAACAGACCAGAGAGAATAAAAAATCTACAAATCGGATTACGTAAGCAGAAAAAAATACGACCAAGTGGTCGCCGACGTGCGTATTCACTCCTCTCTGCTGCTACACAGTCATCTCCATCATCATCATTATCACTGTGCTGACTTTTCTCTTTCTATGCTTTTTCTGGGAAGTGAAATGGGGAAAAATGTCCCAAAAGACTTGAGAAGTCTTTGGCTTCTGCATCATCACCACTGCCACCTCCACCAAAAAAGCACTTGTGTCTCAATGATCACACACAAGGCAATATAAGGAATGACCGGAGGCTACTTTTCTATTCAGAGCCATCGTAACTTTTCATTCACTCAAATTCAACGGCTTGGCTTCATGCAAGGTTTTTTTTGGTGACAAGATAAAAAACAACGTTTATTATTTTTCTCTGTTGTGGGGATAGACGACGGTTGTTGTCGGTTTATCATTCTCATAAAAAGTTGTGGGGATGCGCAGTCTTCAGAGTTTTCCAAAAACAAAGGCAATTTTCCAAGAAAAGCAGTCACTTAAAAACGCATGAGCAACTACAGCTTATAGTGAGCTGATTGTGAGTGGGAGCAATTAGCGAATGTTGAAAAACAATGAAAAATTGCATTGAAGCATTTTTTTAAAATTAAAAATGAACTAGTAAAAGGGATATTTTGACAAGCATGTATTTTTTAGAAATGAACAGTGTACATTGTTTAGTTGAGTATACATATGCGAAGGAGGACGATGACTGTGACAGCTACCATGGCACATGGACAACATTTTTTAAGGGGAAATTGTTTTCAGAATGTACATCACGTTTTTTAATAAAAGGTTGTTCATCTTGTCTTGCGATATGATATGTTTTTTGATATTACGTTTTTTACTGCTGCGTATGACTTGATATCAACTGTTTCGCGGTCCACTGATTTATTTTTCATTTTTCCCCTGCCTGACTTTACTTGAGTGAGTTCAATTGACCAAAGTGGATCATGAATTGTAATGCGGGGGTGGGTGTGCACACGGCTGAGTGGTTGATGATGATATCGTCGTGATGAAGATGACATTTCATATATATTTTTTCTGAATGTGATGTATACTTGATTTGGTTGTCTTGAGTTTTCCAGTTATGTTGAATTTTTTGTACACATTGAGCTTAATGAAGCCAATGAAAAAGTAATACATTACTTACATGAATGTCCTTGTCATGATCATGTCAACCAGACCAATACAATTCTTGAGAATGTGGTATATAGAAGCAGAGTAATAGATTGGTTGATTAGCCAATGTACGAGACGAGACAACTGCAAAGGGGAAAAATATGTGTGAAAGGGGAAACAATTCGTGTTTTGCACACAACATGCTCAATGCTCACTCTTGTCTTGTGAGCCAACTTTGTTGCGTCGTACTTTCTCCCATAAATTTTGTTCTCTGGGGCATTTTAAGCATGGTACACTTACACAAGCATACACATTTTTATGGTGGCTCCTTGCTGCTGATGAGCGTTCCTTTGGGAGTTGATGTTTTACTTCTGATGCTCCTGTGTTGACAAAAAAATGAAGAGAGCAATGTAATGTAGCTCGCGGTGCTGCTGTTACTAATGTGGTGGTAGTGGAGATTTGACTTTGGTAACGGAATTTTTATATGTGTGTTTGAATATTTTTATGTTTGCAGAACCAAATCGAATCACTTGTGGTACCTGCCAACAAATCTGCTCTTCAGCTTGGTCACTAATCCAACACGTGCAAGAAAAACATGGTGTGAAACTTTGCCAAGAAGGACCTTCTTCATCATCAACTACAACTAGCACATCATCCTCAGCAGTTGACCACATAGGAACTGGATCAGGTTCAGCTCAACAACAACATCAGCAACAGCAACCTTCTCCGTGGCGAACAAGCCCAAATAATGGTAGCCCAAACAGTGGACGAGAAGGTTCACCTGGATCAAGCCGTGGTAATAACAACAGAAGCAGCCCTTTTCTTAGCGGTGGAGTTTCCACTAGCACATCATCCATCGGTGGTGGCTGTGTGCGGGCCCCCAGTCCGTCTCCAATTTTAGGTAGCACTCTCCTCGGAGTATCCCCATCCATATCGAATCATCTCCATCAATTGGCAAGCGTGACTGCTGGTTCCACAGTCCCAACATCCTCAATTCTTAGCGGAAGTTTGTCTCGGGAAGAGCGCGGAGTTACCGCGACGAGTAGCATAACAAACACCCGCAGTAGCAGTCGCCATCACGGTAGCCATAGAGATCGGGATGCAAGAAGTGTCAGCAGAGAAAGTTCTCGAGAAAGAAGTTCATCAAATTCTTCTGCTGCCGCATCAGCAGCAGCAGCACAACTTCTAGCTGGACAACCAGGTGGCTTTTCGCTTAGTGGGGCTGCGGCGGCAGCAGTAGCCGCTGCGGCTGCAGCAACGTCCAACGGGAGGAATCCTTTAGCTCCTGTCCATCCTTTCAGTCCAGAGGGATTGGGACTTCTCAGATTCCCCTTTCCACAACCATTTTGCATGCCAACTGCTCGGCCACCTTCATCCACGTCCTCTGCAGCTAGTCATGACTTTCGTGCTGTGGAACAGTTAGTCAATCCAGCAGCTGCAGCAGCCGTTGCTGCCTTTGGAGGCGGTAACAACTCTGGATCCATTGGAAATCCTTCCAATAATGGCAGCTCAATGACAAGGTAAGTTGATCTTACGAATTGAATTATCTTGAATGGAGGGTAAAATATTTCTTGTAGTTGTAAATGAAATCAGCAATTCCCACCCATAAAACCTTTTCATTATTCCTATCCATTTTTTAAAGTAAGTTAATAACGAGCATGCTTGTTGTCATGTTGTGATGCTATTTAATATGTGTGTCGTGACTAGTGTGCCGCTGCTAAAATACTATTTTTTCTTCTTTTCTTCTTTTTTCACTTGTTCTTCTTCTAGCGTTTCTTCTGCCGCTGCACCCATTTCCTACTCTGCGGCGATAAATAGCGCAATAATCAACTGCCCTACGAGTGGTGTTGTTACCAGCAGTCCAATAACTAACCTTAGTAACAATACTAGCAATATTCCTACCAGTAACTCCGCTGTAACTGCGGCAGCGGCAATGGCTGCTGCTTCTTTACTTTCACCTGCCGCTCTCACTAGTCTTTTTGGTGATCATGCGGCAGTAGCAGCAGTACATCATCAACTTCCTCGATCTCTTTCTCAATCTTGCACACCTATTCCTCCACCTCCTCCTACTTCCTTATTTTCTCCTCCACCACCGCCGCCTCCTCATTCTAGTTCTCATGGTCTATCGTGTCCACCTCATGGAGGACCACTCGGACCTATGTCCCCTTTTGGACTTGCTGATTTACCATTGCATCATCATCCTCATCCTCATGACATTTTTCTACACAGTGACTTTCGGCCATCCCCATCAGGACTACCCGGTCTCCCCGGATCTTTACCTTTTGATGCGCGAGTTGATTTGGCTGCTGCTGCCGCAGCCGCTATGGCATCCATTCGACATCCCGGCAATCCAGGAGCCGCCCCAGCTGGATCCTTGACTGAGCCTTTGGACTTTTATTCCCAAAAGCTAAAGCAGCTGGCGGGTGGTACTAGTAGTGCTAGCCCTTCACCCTTGTCACCAGGATTCACAAGAAAACCAGTGATGACACCTCCCTCACCATTGTCCCCCGAAGACGGTAAGTTGTTACTTAAACTTATTTTTCTGCTTCGTTTTATTTTTATTTGGAATAATTTTGCTAGAGTCATTTTTATTTATTCCACCGCTTCTTCGTTCATGTCAATTAAACAGGCAAAGGCGGAAAGCGTTGTCACGTATGCAACAAGAAATTCCGCTTCGACAGCACCCTCGTGGCCCATCTCCGCACACATGAAAAAGATCCACCACACTCTTGTCCTCATTGTCGCCAAGCATTCACTTCCCATCTTAGACTCCGTCGCCATCTCATTTCGCAACATGGTCCTCTTCCCGACATGGATGAGGGTCTGCTCGCGTCTATGGGGTTCGCAGGAATTCCTGGACTAACAGCTAACCCGACCGCTTTTATGTCCAACAAACACCTTGCTTCCCCACACCATCATCATCAACTTATTGGAGGACATGAAGTAGATACAACTTCTATGCCAAGTTCAACACAACCATCATCGTCATCAGTTGGTGGAGGCATGTTTCCCTTGGCTCTCGACTCCACTTCTTCCTGTACCAGTCCCCATGCCACTGGACGAAATAGCAGCACACCCACACCACCAACTTCTGGAATAGGTTCCAGTACAGGATCAGCTGGTGGGGCTACCACTTGCTCTGGTCCAAACTCTTCGAGCTCATCGACCACGCATCATGACTTGCTCATGTTTGATCCAAATGTCTCAGTCACAAAGCCAACAGAGTCATCTGAGGCGCAGCACAACAATAGTGCTACAAGCAGTACAGGCACAGTATCCACTTCTGCCGCTAATACAACTGGAAACAGTACAGAGATCTTAGATAGCTCCACATCTGGTGCTAACCAGAGAGATGACGAAGACGCTGGAGATGAAGGGACTGACATGAACAAATCAGCAAACTTTACCGAAGAACCGGAAGAGGATGATATGCAAGAAGAGTCGTTGAATCTTTCAGCTTCAAATAATATTACTGACGAGCAAAGTAACAATGACAACCATAGAAACAGTCCGGATAGCGGCAAAATGAGTAGTTCCAGTGCTGGGAAAAGAGGAGGTGATGATAATGAAAATCGGTCCACCAGTACACCACCTCAAACACGAATTGGTGGAGCCAGTAAGAGATCCACTGGTAGCCCATCCAGCTCAGTTGAAAATGCAGGGAAGCGAACAAGAGACCAAGGGGTTGTTGAAGGAGGGGATGATGAGAAAATGGGAAATGAAGATGAGGCGGACTCCTCATTGGAAGATGAAAACTTTGAGGATTTTCCTGAGAGTGACGGAGAAACAAGTGAACCGGAAGCAAAGCGACGCCGCCATGGAAACAACAATAACAATAGCAGTGCTAGCAATGACGGTCCAGAGGACTTGACAAGGCCAAAGGACAGTGTTGGAAGCAATAGACACCTTCATAATCATCTTCAACAGCAGCAACAAATGGCACTGAATCATTCAAATAGCTTGGTGGCCGAACTAATTGACAGGTATGGACTTGGAAACGTAGCCCAATACAATGAAGCCTACAGACAAGCCCTAAAAGAAAGTCAGCTGTACAGTAAGCTGAAAGGGAGTGGTGGGGGAGGTTCTGGAGGCGATAGATCTGGCGGTATTACACCTGCAAGTTTGAACAATGGCTCGAGCCCTGCCAGTCCTCCAATTGGGCTTCAATCACCTTTTGATATGCTCAATCCCGTGGCAGCCGCCGCAGCTGCTGCTGCAGCAAATGGTGGAGTACCCCCAATGTTTCCCTTCGAAACGAATTTGGAGAAGAGATTGAAAATGGACTCGGCATTCGAAGGGCTTCAAGCTGCAAATCTATGGCTACGAGGTGCAGCAGATCCCCTCAACTTTTTGAATTCTGCTGCAGCTGCAGCTGCAATGGAAAGTGCCGGTGTTGGTCCAGGTAATCCTATGTTGGGTGTAGGAGGGCACAATCCAATGAATAATGGGAATGGTGGGGGAAGGGAGGAAAGACCAGAAAAGACTACTAGATACAAGCTAAATGAAAGAAGGGGAGGAGGTGGAGGAAACGGGGGAGGTGTAGATCGTAACGCGGATGGATCAGGCCCAATAACAACTTTCAAGAAGGAGGGTAAACGAAATGACACTTGCGAGTATTGTGGGAAGGTGTTCAAAAACTGTAGCAACTTGACTGTGCACCGAAGATCTCATACTGGGGAGAAACCATACAAATGTGAGCTGTGTAGTTATGCTTGCGCTCAGGTCAGTACACACGTTTTTTAAATGTAAATTTGTTTGTGTGGTGAAAAATGAATAAGTAGCATGGTTTTTTATATTATTTTTTTCTCTCATAACTTGTCCCCATGCAGAGCTCAAAGCTAACCCGTCACATGAAGACACACGGTAGACTAGGCAAGGACGTGTACCGCTGCCGCTTTTGTGACATGCCTTTCTCCGTCCCCTCCACCTTAGAGAAACACATGAGAAAGTGTGTGGTCAACCAAAATAACATGGCCGCTGCTGCCGTTGCTGCCTCTGTAAAACTTGAGCTTGGATCTGCCCAATCCTATATGGATCACAGTGAAGAGTCCAACTCCAAGGAAGCAACTTGACTGTTACCCTGGGGGGCGGGGGCTCCCTTGATACCCCATCATCTTCACCATCCTTCCTCAGCAGCACTTCTACAGCCACCATCACTACCACCAATTGCCTCGCTTTCACCATCCTCCTCCTCAGGGGGTGGAGGAGGGGGAGGCAATGCCTGCTCACTTCCTTTATCAGCTCCCTCACCTAATTCCACAGCAGGATTACAGGGTCAACTACATCCGCATCATCATCCCCATCTTCTTCCACATCATCCACATTTCAGGACGTTGCCGACTCCTCCAACTGCCGGTATTTTCTAAACTAAATCATTTTTTATTCAAGTAAATATCCACCTGGATCTATACCTGCTACTTTTGTATACCTTTTACAACACACACACGCACATTTGATAGTCCAAGTAGAGTCACATAACTTAAGTTTTTTAAGCACAAACACGCACCCTAGTCGTAGTCCCTGAGTTAAACATTACAAGCTCTAATTTAGTTTTCACTAATGTGAATCGGCGTTATAATTTATGATAAAAAGTAGTCAGGATTATGTGGGATATCTACGGATATCAATCATATACGTTCATACATGCATGGATTCCTTTTTCGCATTATATGTAAGCTTGCACTACGCATTTGACCTCATGAATGTTAACATTTTAAACATGTGTCTTCCCGGTTTTAGATTCCTAAAATAAACAATATTATTCGTGACCGGTCTATCTTTTCCCAAAAAAAATCAATTAAAAATTAACTAAAGATAACGTTAACAGTGGAGAAACTAAAAGAATAATAACAAGACTTGATACGATGTTTTAAATGTTGTTGTGTTGAACAACCATCACCGCATCCGGTGAACAATAAAATAATATCTATGATTTTAAGAAACAAAAAAAAAACACTCACACAAGGTAATTAATTGGAATTGATTAAATGAAATCGAAAAAATGCATATATATCATTTTCTATTGAAACACTGGAGGGTAGTTATAAAATTACAGTTAGGGCTAGTATAAATCTCTTTATCATACAAAAGTACTTACTACTCTAGATAACATGTACTTACATCGTTTAAGAATCTCGATTTTCATTGAATAGGTTATTTTAATAAATGTAGTATTTTTTAAATAAATTAAAATGTATAGTTCCTTTTTTAGAGCTGGTCATTAAATAAAACCATTAGTACTATATCGTCGCCGTTGTCGTCTGTCATTTCAGGTCATTCAGTATCATCGTAACATCCATCCGCTAATAATGGCTAATTAATAGTTAGAAAGTTAGAACATTTTTGTATAAAGAAAAAGGGTTGTATGTATATGTATTTAGGTACGTAGATAGAATGATCATCATCAATATTCATCCTATAATTAATGTATCCTAAAACTTGCAAAACTAATTGCACGTTCATGTAGCGTACACACTACTGCTAAATTAATGTGTCCATGCATCTCCTTTAGAAGCGATAAGAAATAATAAAAAAAGGTTGATGAAAATACAGGGTTTTTCTTACCAAAAAAGTAATAAATTATGAATAACTTTAGTTAGTGGTCGTGTATCGTATCGTGTAAATTACCCGAGTAATAAAGATAAACGTAATAATCACGTTTAAGATCATATTTTATGAGTAATAATTACATATTAATTACTGATGTAACGTCTAATTGCGAAAGTTATAGTAGTATCGTCAATTGAAAAAGTGAGATTTTTTTTGCGAAAAGGATGGCCGATTTTTAAAACAATAGCAGTAAGGTTTTGATAACGAAAACAAAACTCTCCGCAGTGTGCATGATGAAATGGATGGGACATTATGCTAAAAAAAAATCGAAGAAAATGATTCTTTAGCAGGTTTAGAAATCACATATGTAGTAAAGTAATTATAATTAGCATTTTAGGTAGTTTTTCATAATTTCACTAGTAGTTAATCCAAATAATTAATTATCATTAGGAAAGTAATAGATTGCTGCATAAGTCAATAATTAAGTGTATTAAGATAGGACTAGACTAGTAGGTTAGGAGAAAGCCATACTAGATACAATGCAATCGAGATGTACTATTCAACTGATGTAAATAATAGTGAGATGACAAATAGAACAACATGAGAAGATGTTGATGTGTAAAATCACACATGAGTTGTCATTATCACTATCATTGTTGTTGAAACAGTGTAAATAAAAAAAGTTTAGGTTGATTTTTATGTGCTAAAAACCTAATTTTACGAAAGGGAAAGTGAATAAGGGATGTGGGGTGGGAAATCTTGTACAAATTTTCCATAGACTTTCAATATCTTTTAAATCATATAAAAATGACGAATATAATATATGCATATTTATCAAGTTATGGCATCTTTGAAAAAAAAACGTTTAGATTACTGTGTACTTTTTAGGGTGGACAAGGGAAATCTTTCAATTTGCAAAGTGTTTATTGAACGCTTCTTCATATTCAAATAACTTGTTTAGTTGGCATGTAAACAGGCTTTAAAAGTGCACAGAATAGTTTGAAATTTTAGAACTGTAAATTATTCATATTATGTGTATTTTTTAAATAAAAAAGTGATGGATTTATTGAAAACTGCCGTCTTTTAATTTAGATTACTGTAAATAATTTTAGACATAACCAAGTAATAAGTTGAAAAAGAAAAAAAACTGAATCATAAACTCTGGTAATAAATATTGTGAATCAACATAATATGTTGATTTAATAGGAGATTCCTAAAGACATAAGTATCAATCGCAAATTCACGTTAAGTTGAATATTTAATCTCACAGAAAAATAAAACGTACAAGTTTCTGTTGTTCAGACGTAAATAAAAGTCATCAGCTAAGGTTTATCACTGAATAATTTCATATGCACTAAAACTGAAAACTGAAATCTTTTTTCACGATTTACAAAAGTGCTACAGACAACTGAGATGGTGATGACTTAACATTGTAATTTATGCAGACAAAAAGAGGCGCATCTTTGTAAATGCTGTATAGATTCTATAAAATAAATAGGAGACATATAATACATTGTTTTATATAAATTTTAATATTGTCTTGATTTTTATTAAATTTAAACTACGTTTATGTCGTCGTGTGTGTTATTTTGGTGCATTGAAACTAGGTAAAATTATCAATTATTAGGCATTATGTAAATTCATATTCGATAATAATCAATAATCGTCAATTGTATCTTTTCTTCATCATCGCTCCTCCCTACTTTTCAAATCTTTTGTAAAATATGTGTCCATATAATTTTCCAGATGGAATTTATTGGAGTTTCTCCATTTTTCCACAAATATTGATTGCTATTAGTTGTATTGCCACTTGTATGTAGTTAATTGTAAAAAAATATTAATGTGCTTTTTATTACTATGTGTGTACATAAGGCATCATATATTTTAAAATGATATATGAAAT
Organism: Entomobrya multifasciata; assembly: GCA_034693345.1. Classification (NCBI taxonomy): domain Eukaryota; kingdom Metazoa; phylum Arthropoda; class Collembola; order Entomobryomorpha; family Entomobryidae; genus Entomobrya; species Entomobrya multifasciata. The sequence goes on along the minus strand of JAQFXM010000020.1, from coordinate 8,104 downwards.
AGTTTGCGTTTCTTATGAACGACATCTTTTTGCATACAAAGCAATATGTCAGGTTGTAATAATAATGTTGTACAATACGTATATAATGCATGTCACTGGTTATTACACATTTAATTATAATTGTAAACTTTAAATATGTATACAACTATATCAATTGGGATAAATATCTTTTAAAAATTAGTGATGATAATGACTTTAACTGTAAGTTTTTTAAAATCTGTACATTAAATTTAGATGAATACATTTGTAATTTTAATATGACACATTGATCTGTTTAATATAACACGTTGATTTTATGTAAGTATATTATCGACCCTTTATTGTATATAAATTGTATTTAAAACTTGCAGTCGATAATGGTATGTAATTTATAATTCTGTTTAGGGTAACAATATAAATAGTAAAACTATAGTTTGTAACAATAATATTTATTCAAGGTATGTAATTTAATTTACGCAAAAATAATCTGATGATGATAATGACTATTATAAACATGGAATTGGAGAAAAAAGGTAATGAAATGATGATGATAATAGTAATGATAACAACAAAAAATATAATAAATATTTGATTATTATTATAAGTAAAATTGATACCAAACAAAACATGATAAAAAGTAATAATAATGATACTGATGAATAAATAAGAATAAATAATTGTTAATTGTAATAATTAATGATTAAAATAAATACATACGTAATACATGATATAAAAATCAAAAATAATAATAGTTTTAATTCATTTTATTTGATTCAAAACATAATCTAAAAGTCATATAAATTTGCACTGTGCCGACCATCATAACATCCCATCTTGTCCACAGTCATCCAAGTGCATTATTGCTTTGCAGTTCCCCTTCACTGAAATGAAATCCCCAAAAAAGTTCCTTCAAAACCGAAACTTACTTGATCTGCTGTACATTCGAAGTTTGAAACAAGCAGCGACATCTAGGAATAACTTATTAAACTACCTGGATTTTTTTGTTTAATCCAGCACTTGGCAAACAAGCTTGTATCACCATCACCGTTACTTTTTACAGATAAAATCCACCGATTCCAGCATTACTTTTAATTTCCGTACATTTTCTTCAAAGTTTAGAGAGCATTTTGATATTTTGGAAGATTCAGTTCCACCAATTTATCTGATAAACGTATTTATCCTTCTGCAAACTTTCATTTTACACTATATCCTCAATATTTTCACCCCCACACACAAACATACATATCATCCCCTAAATCATCATTGCAACTCCATTTAAATTTTGTTTTTTTCCAAAGAAAGAATCACTCAAGCAAAAGGGATTGAAATTACATACATGCATATATGTCTGACTAGCTTTGTTAGTTTAAAATCATCATCGCATCGTACCATCATCATTTGGATTGCATATTTCCACTGAATTGATCTGCATGTCCCCTTGTGCGTGTGTGTCATGCACATTGTATGTACATACAGCAAAGCCTATTAATAATGGAATCAAAAATGTAAAATAATAATAATGATAAGGATGCATGCGTACTTTTAGACTTTCCCCTTTCTCGTGTGTCACCATGACACGTACATACACACTTACACAAGGGCATTCAAGAAATATCACATGTGTGTCATATATGTATGGATTCAACTTTTCTTTACCCCTTTCTCCTTCTCAAACACAAGCAAACTACCCATATCTATTATGGTGGGTCTCTTGTATGAACGAACGTGCTGTTATAGATAAAGTCCTATGAAAAACGCCTATAAAGTAATTCCATTAAAACCATTTCCAGTATCAGCCTTCAAAAATGATGGGATTGCATGTTGTAATGTGAGCATGTGTGTTATGTTTGGTGCATCATAATGTCATTACAACTGTCATTATTATTGTTATTATTTAGGGAGAAGGAAGCCGAAAGAAAAACCTTTTTGTGTTTGTGGTGGTGGAGGGTGGCTAGAAGGGAAAGGGGATGTGGAAGGTGCAATGATTACATAGCAAAGCAAATGTATGATGTGGGCTTTTAAGCTAGAATTTTCTGGAGAAAACTGTTTTTACCAAAGTGAAAAATATCCACACACATGGATCCATCCACATAAGCTTGTTTTATGATCTGATTTAAATGTGTTTTTGAAACGAAGGGGACAACAGACTACTGACGTGGTTGCCAGGCTGCCTGGCTACTAGAAGATAAAGTAAAATGGCGGAAAGTATGGTGATCATGATACGTTTTCTAGTTAACTCATCCACTTCGACCCATGAAATTTCACTACAACGCAACGCCCAGTTATGTAATCATACATTTCAGCATTTTTTTCTCCTGACTGAGTTTTCTAAAATGTATGTTTACATATATGGATTTGTGCATATATTCTAATCGTAAGTTAGATATTTTTTAGGCACGAACGACACGAAAAAGATTATCGTTGTTTTTCTTCAAATCATTTTAAAATTGTGAAAAAAACAATTGGTTTGATTTTCATGTATTCACGAAATTCAATGCATGTATATTTTTTACGAAGAAAGAATCCATGTAGTCAAACGAATGTGATCATTAGGAAACCAAAGAAATATTTCTGTATATTTTGTTGGATATCATTTCTCGTTAATGGAACACATAGTAGTTTGATAATGTGAAACCTGGGATTTTCTTTTTACACAGACAGATACACATGAACAAATGCAATTATTATTATTTCCCTACAGCAGCAGTGGCAAGTAACTGGAAAAGGACTCAAACACAAGAAGAATTACTACAATTACTACAATCCATGGTTTTCTGACTAAGCTTGGCTTTTACAAAAAAAAAAGGAATTCGAAAAAAGCTGGCGGGTCAGGTGTTTTATTTCAGGTAAAAAAAAATTGTATAATGGATTTCCCCGGTTTTATTTCTTGCCAGACAGCAGAACAACCACCACACACCATCGTCATTGCACAAAGAAAACCTGTGTAGTTGTATATGCACGCAAGCATAGCCAATTCAAGTTATCATTACCATCATCATCATCCAACCTTTCTCTCTCGCGGGATCAATTTTTCTTTAACATTTTCCCTTTTTATTTTTCCACAGGCATACACATATCATGATGACGACTACAACGACGAAGGAAACGCTGTTCCCTAATTTTCACCATTTTCCCCTCAAAGCATAATAACAAGTTCAGTAAAAAAAGTGAGAGAAAAAAAAGAAAAGAAAAAAATGTAATGTCCGTTCAAGGGAAACTGACTGTGACTGAGTCTTCCTTTCTTGTTCATCAGAGGCAACTCAAAATATACAACACTATCACCATCATGATTTGTGTCTGGTGTGAGAGCAGCTTGTGATTTCTCTCTTTTTTATATAAACCATTTTCATTTTTTCCCTGTCTCTTCAAAAAGCAGCAGTAGCATCATTATCATAGTCATCAAGAGAAGAACAAGTGGGAGAAGAACCCTTTCCACTTATTTTTCTGCATTAGCCCACTCCTTCTAATAAATATGCATGTTTAAAAAATCCATACACATCACGCTTTCCCAGATATGGGAATTCTTGCAGTCCAAGTAATACAAAAACCTTGGAAGAAAAAAGCATAATGGACAAGTAAGAACTTTTGAAACAAGGAAGTTTGAAAAATAAGAATCAGCATATCTGCTGTGAAGAATCAAAATCACTCAATTATTCAGTAAAAAAAATCAACCCTAACATTCTTTTGTCACTTTAGTTGTTATAGAGCCAAGACAGGAGGATGATGATCAGGATGACGCATACTCGAAAAAAAAACAAAAAAAAATCAAAAAAAGGATTATCATTTACAAAAAAGCTGTCTAGGATTTTTTGTCTCTGTAGAGTTCCTTTTTCTCTCTCAATCTCGGCAAAGAACTAAACATACCCTGGTCTGCTGGGTGGTGGTGGGTAGTGGGTGGTTGATAGTGGTAGTGGCGTGGATGAAAAAAGGGATCATAGAAAAAAACGAGAGAAAGGGAAAAATCTTTTCCAATGTATTTTTTAATGGAGGTGGGAAATCAGTGCAATTTGTATCTGCCCGTTTGGTTATGTCATCATCATCATCGTATTCATGGCACTAGATAGATATACAGTAAGCAAGCAAATACCCTTTTTCTTTATTTCCTTTTCAGTTTGTCTGAATAACGAGCTAGTATAAAGAAATAAAAAAGAGGACGACGACAACGGCGAGAGAAAAAATACACACCAATATTATTATTTTTTCACTGGGTTGTGTATGTGTAATCCTTTTTTGCTATCTTTAGACAACCAGAACCAGCACACACAGAGAAAAGAAAAAAAGAAGAGTTGTCGTTGCTGTCATTATTGATGGTACTGATGGTGATGGCGGCTCGGTGGTGGTGGTGGTGGCAGTAGTAATGCATATTATTCAAGTAGTAGTATCTTTTGAGAAAAGCATGCATGCACGCATATATTTATGAATGTATGTATTTTTTTTTGGTGACTGGTGGCGTTTTCAGCTTTTTTCTGTCTTTCTCTCAGAAGAAAATAATAGTAACCGGGAGACTTTTGCTGGGGAAAATAATCCGTCCATAGTAGTCAGCTGCAATGTATTTATGTATGGCTTTCTCTCTTTCTTCCTTGTCAGGGGCTGGTGTTCAGGAGTTCTCCAGTAATTTATGCAAATCACTCACTCTGCGTCTCTCTCTCACCGCTTCTTCTTGTTCTGCTTGCCTCCTGACAGTCTGGATGGATTTTCCCTCTCACACACACCATTCCTCTCTCTAGTACCATTTTCCCATTCTTCTAAAATAATAAGTACCCGTTCCAGCTTTTAGGACCATCAAGAAGAAGAAATGCATTATTTAGACCTGCCTAGCCCAAGAAAATTTATTGATTGGCAGTCATTGACAAACAACACCGTCAACGTGGCACGGTCAAAATGAATATATCATCCTATTTTAATGATTGCTTTAGTACCAATCGGAAGGGAAAGAAAAAGAAAAGGAAAAATGGACAAAATCAATACAATCATCATAGAATCACACATTCCACTAGAAAGCATTATAAGAAGGGCCGAACTCTGTGAGAATGAGCGATGAGATAATTATAGTGTTTTTTAAGAGGGATTCTTTTTTCTCGGAGGAGAGGGAGGGAAATTGCCTATTTTTCATAGTGCCAAGCTGCTGAAGAGAAGACGAAGAAAAAAAAGACTAGAGAAAGCTCTATCTTTGGCACCATATATGTAGGTACTATGCTATTTTTTCTGGAGTAATAGTAATGATAATAATAATAATGTATCTACATGGATGGATGACACACAGCTGTACAGTGGTTGGTGGCGGTGGTATAGACACCCGAATTTATTTCACATCACATCACCCGCACACACACAAGCCACACAGCAAGACAGAGAGGGAGAGAAAGATAAATTTGGTTGTCCAACAACGACCGGCGAGAAAAAGAAGAAAGTTGCTGTGGTGGTGGCTATTATACTACACAGGAGCCCTTTTTATCTAGGTTGTAGTAGGCCTGCCTGCATGGTGTGCTAGAATAGTGGTGGCAGGACTACTTTTATTTTTTTGTGGTCTTGTTTTTTTTTCACCACCACCACGAGAGCTTCTCTCTCTGTCTTGACGTGATTTTTGGTGCCATTCTCTACCAGGCTAGTATACTATTCTTTAAAGTAAAAAATAGACAGAGATTTTCTATTTTTTATATCTTGCCATGTCGAGCAGCTCTCATTCTCTTTTCTACCCATCCATTTATTTCTCCACTCCAACGCCTTATATAAGAAAAAGCACAGTGGTATAATATATGCATTATGATAAATAATAGGAAGTAGAGGAAGAAAAAGTAGAAGGGCTTTTATTTCTGCTTATTTTTTAAAAAGTTTGTCTTGTGACATCATCACTATCACTACAACAACAGCGAGAAAGAAAGAGAGAGAGAGAGAAGCGGAATAAAAAACAGCCGAAGAAGTAGAAGCAAACACCAGAATAAAAAATTCTTTCCATCCATCCATTTTTTTCTCACTCACTCTTAAGCAGATACAGGAGCAGTAAACAGTACGGCTTAAGAAAAAAAGGAGAGAAAAGAATAGCCTTTATAACTGTTTGTCTCCCCCAATTTTTTTTCGTGGATTTTCCCCCTTTTTCGAAATGTGTGCATGCATGCATGGGTAGAAAGAGAAAGAATCGCGATGAAAATGATAAGCAGGAGAAGAGAGAGAGAGAGCTATAGCCAGTGGAAGACCAGAGGCAACTCTTTTAGTCTTTTTTCTTTATAGTCTCCCTTCCTATTTTAGGCTTTATTTTGTGGCAAGATGTAAGGACGACAAAGATGATGATGATCATGATGATGGATTTTCTACTTTCTCTGGGATGAACCAGAAGAATGCCCGGGTGGTGGTGAGGATACTATGGAATGCCTTGTATATGCGTGCATGCCAAAGGGTCAGTGAGGCGAACAGTGAACAAGGATAAATGGATACTGCAGCTACGACACCTACCTATCATTTTTTTGTCTTGGATGTCGGTGGTGGTGGTGTCATAGTGATCCATGTTGTTTTGGCCCTTGACTAAACAATGCTGTGTGCTGGTGTTGTTTGGAAAGAATAATTTGTCTACGCCAAAAAAGAGACGAGGAGGATATCGAGGGAAAATGGAAAGAAAAAAGGATGATCATTGGCGGGGTCCAAGTTCAAGAAAATCGAATTCTCATCCGAGAGGCGAGCTTTTGGTGATACCATACCACCGCCTCCCAAAAATTGTTGGTAGAGTGGTAGTGGTGCTGATGCTATTATTATTATTGTTGTTGCTTATCCAAGCTTTTTCTTTGCTGGTAGTGATGTGATGGTGTGACCCTTTCATGCTTTCTTGCTCATTTTCTTACGGCAAGGCAAGCAAGCAAAGCGTTTTCTCTCCCGGACTCTCTCTCTCACTCTCTTCAGCTCCAAGATATTTATGGTGTGCCGATGAGACAAGAGCAATTAATCTTTTTCACTCCTTATTCTTCTCTCTCCTCTTTGCAGTCGACGTCGTCGTCCTTGTATATTATAACCGAGTTGAGCTCCCATTTTGCTGAGTTTCCTTTTTTGGTTAAAAAAAACTCATTCCTTTTTCATGGCTTGCCCATTTCCTCCACTTATTATCATTTTTTCGTAGCTATGAAATAAAATGACGATTGTTTCTAAATATTGGGGTTGAAAAATATATACGCATGTATGTGGCAGAGAATAGCCATTTTTCAGATCTTTTATACATGCATAAAATGGGATCAGCGTATGAAAAATAAATGATATTAGGTAGACAATGAAAAGACAAAAAGAAATAGTATATATTCGCAGAGTACATGATCAAATAAAATGTTTTCCCTTAAAAATGTCACAGCAAAAGATTTTTTGGGCAATACCTTGTAAAAGTAAACGCTGGACATAATATAAGCATTAGTAACATTTATGTAGCATTTGGTATGACATGGAAAGAAACAATTTGAAATTGTGAGTGCCACTAAATGCATGTTTTATGGAAATTTATCTGAATGTAAAAATGCAGGTGAAAATATGAAAAATATAATATAATGTTCCTTATTATATAGTTTTGTTTTGACCGTCAAAGTCCTTGAAAATTAATACATTTGTGCTTATCGTTAGTAAAGAAAATTATGTAATGCAAAAAATGTCGACTAAGAGTACACATTTCGATAAAGTTTTTTTTCATTTTATTTCTGATTTTAACTGCATATTTCATATAATGGTAACTTCTCTCAGTACATCTTCATCAGTTCTCCAAACAGCCATACTTCTTCATTTAAAGCTTACCCAATATAATTTTTTCCATACCTTTACCCATTGACTTTGTTTGTTCTCCACTCTCGATTCACTTCAACTTTTGTTTATTTTTCCATACCCATTCCTAAAACTCATGTTATCCTGTATCTTTTTTTGCTTTCCTTTTTAGTCTTCATCCTCCTGGTCGTCTCGCTGCGCTGCCCTTTCTTTCGTGTATATGTGTGTGTAATGTAATAATAAAAATGGTTTTTGATTGATGGTAACGCCAAAAAACTCGTTCAATGTCTTAGCCAAAAAGTCAATTTTGTTGTTTTTCTCTCTCCCTTCATATCCTTTTTATTCAATATCATATTCCACTGGCAATCCTTTCATTTCTTTTATTACCATCGTCCCT